>CALSBZ010046610.1:9095-19898 GCA_943591055.1 Gobionotothen gibberifrons
TGCCCACATTGTGTTCCTGATCCACAGTGTGTATTACAATGGTAATCTCAGCACTGACTCTCATAGCTGCTCAAGAGTGACAACAGGCTGTTGTGATTCCACCCCAGAAGAGAGCAGTTTATTCCCCCGGCCTGTCAGCGATGTGTAGCACATCATATTCACAATGTTATCCACCTCCATGCGGAGCAACACGAGAAAGCAAAGCAAACAGAGTTTTTAAAGGCGCTAACTCATAGCACATTCTTTTGTGCTCTACCTGTGCACTCTGGAGACTTGCTGATTCCTCCTCAGGGTCTGCTGTACCAGAAGAAGATCTATGAGATGGAGAGCACTAGATAACTCAAAAGTCTGTCCAATCACTCAATTGTCAGTGGGTTGCTCAAATATATAAATATTGAAACCTCTGGTGACCACAGTGCTGAAGAGTTTAGTCTTGCTGATCACGCACTTTGTGTGACTTCAATGTAGTTTACTGATAAAACACAAGGGTTAGGGTTATTCCAGCGGAGACACTAATTGCATTTTATTTGTATTTTGTATCACTCCAAATTAAGAGAAAGCATCAAATAACTCTGCTGTCTATTGCATGTTGCTTAAATATTTCCATGTATTGGTTGTAGAAAATGTTCATTAATGTTCTTCCAGCTTTAGCTCTGCTGTACAACGCAAACTTCCAGCCTGTCCTCCTACAAAAAACGACCAAATAGGTTGATTGTTCAGCAGCTTATTACGACCCATAGTCAAGTTTTAAAGTGTAGCACCTCTAGTGGTCGTGTAAGAAACAACATGCTCCCGTTGATTGCAAACGCTCCGGAGGGTCGTTTATTCACAAATAACCCTCTCTGGAAAATCCTAAATTGTGGAATAGTTTGGCCATTAAAATGCTTTTTGATTAGATTTCTAGCGAGAAGTGTATATTGTACTCTTAGAATCCACGTCCAGTCGATGTGTAGGATCTAGTTTGATAGATATTACGAAGATGATTTGAGGTCTCGCCAGGATAACGTGTATGCAGCTTCCATGTAAAGTTAGCGTGGGTGACAACAGTATTTCCTGTCTCGAAGTTTTCATAATAAAACCGGATATATTCCCCTCACTGTCAAATGATTACACAGTGATATCTGCATTACTCATCCACTAAAAAACATCAGTTTATCCTTGTTAATTACACAATATTGATTGGTTTAAATTGTGTACAATGCTTTTGTGTTTTTAACCTTTGATTCAGAGAAACAAATAGTTTTTTCGGAGTTTAGACACTACAGTTTCCCAAGACACTACACTACCCAGAATCCCCAGCTATCGTTTGGGACTACAACATCCGCTTTGCTTTACAAACCCCGTGATTAGTCCTCAAGCTCTGTGATTGGATGTTGGAGTGGCAGTGCGACAAGGTTACGCCGAGCGCCAAACAGCTCTTTGAAATGGAATGTAACCACGGCAGACTTTCCAAAACTGGACTTGAACGGATTTTTACTCCACTACATTTATTTGAGTTACTTTGAAGATTCTGATTAATGATGTGAAATATAAACAACCCTTAAATCAGACTTTAGTAACACCTGAGTAAAATTCAGGGAAGGTGATTGTCAAGTGCCAAAATAAACTATGCAATATATTAGACGTTAAGTACTTTGTCAGACTTCATATTTATCTGTGGATAACCCCAACGTTTTTTTCTTATTCAAAAGAAGACCTTAACTTAAAGTATTCTTTAATGTTTAAATAAAGCCTTATTAGTTTGTCTGTTTTGCACATCCTCCTGTTAATATCTTTGGACGTCCTGCACTAGCTGTTTTATTATAGAGATCATTACAGTATCTTCTTGATATTTTCTATTCTATATTTCTATCATTGACCTTCTACTTTCCCCCTATTTTGTATGTAGGCTACTCTTAATATTTAAATGTTTTCATCAATTATAACTTATTCAACAACTAAATTCAATAACGTGCTTTAACCACTAGGCGGTGCGGGTTAAAAAAACAGTGGTCAATTTAATAAAACATAATAATATCAAACATAATATTTGTAAAACATCACAGACAGAAAGGTATATCCGTCATTTAATGGTAAGCTATTGAAATTGTGATTCCATAGATGTGTCTCCTATCACCCAAATCCCCTGACTATTCTCTCAACTCAGTATTTACATTCTTATATTCAAAGAAAATCAGTAATATCTTTAAAAACTACAAGTCCCTTTCCATCAGCTGTGCACCGTTATGGTGTAAATATAACTACCAATCTACCAATTGGATCAAATATAAAAGTCAGCCGAATTAGTGTTGATACTGAAAGGAGACGTATTGTGTGAAGAGAAATGGAAGATGTTGTTTAATTGCTGATATATTTATGATCCACGTCACGTTTTCAGTTTCGGCGGCATTTCTTCCAGTTTGTCCAGAAGTCTTCACATCAGGGCTCTATAAATAAAGAACTACGGCAGATATGTAATATTTAATTCAGCCGAACCGTGTATTACAATGCCGTTATGTGATGACTTTCAAAGAGAAAAGCAAGCACACTCGGAATAAAGTATTATTATTTTTTTTTAAATGTTTTCGGATTTCACATCGTATAAACACCATATCCCAACGTGCATTGCGGCTAAAACATCCAATCACCGAGCTTCAAGTTCGATGACCGCCGACTCAGGCAGCCCAGCTGTTTTGGTGCTGTTAGACTTAACTGCTGCCTTTGACACTGTGGACCATAACATCCTGTTGTTACGGCTTGAACAGTCCGCAGGCATTACAGGCTCTGCCCTTGCATGGTTCAGGTCTTATCTGACGGACCGTAGCTTCTCAGTGCAGTTAGGTGCCTTCTCTTCTGCCAAAG
Organism: Gobionotothen gibberifrons; assembly: GCA_943591055.1. NCBI lineage: Eukaryota > Metazoa > Chordata > Actinopteri > Perciformes > Nototheniidae > Gobionotothen > Gobionotothen gibberifrons. The sequence goes on from CALSBZ010046610.1 coordinate 11,937, forward strand.
CCCCTCTTACCTGTGGGGTTCCCCAAGGCTCGATTCTGGGCCCCATCCTTTTTCTACTGTACATACGATAGGTTCAATTCTCACAAAACATAATATCCCCTTCCATTGTTACGCTGATGATGTACAGATTTATCTGCCTCTCAATCAAAATGCCAATTCACTACAACAGTTGATGGACTGCTTAAGGCGAGACACCCCAGGTGAATAGGGTACTTTTTTTAACTTAAAGATATCAGCTAGAAATGTATCCTGTTAATTACTTACAATAAGGCAGTTAATTTTTATATTACAAGTTTTCTGATTTAAATATGCAAATGATCCATTATCTCATTAAATATGCGCATATTTTAACACATTTCAGGAATCCAATTCTGAACATTGGATAAAGCCAGGTTCAAAATTCTTGTTTCATTTTGTAGTCATATTAGAAACTAAGGCATTTACAGAATGGATTTTGGATATCTCTTTTTATCACTCCATAAATCAGAAAATACTGTCAACAGCCCTAAAATATCAATTTTCGCCATGTTTTTAGGTATAAATGTTATATAATTCAGGCTAGGAACGATATATGTACAAACCCTTCTGTAAAAGCCTTCATAATATTGATTGGAATATAACTGGATGGTTTGGAGTATGTAAGTGCTACTGAAGTGGAAATTTCGAACTCAGAGTAGGAGAAAAAACTCATTTTGAGAAAACGACCTTTAAAGATATGTATTGTCAAATTCAAAACATTTTTTATTGGAAGACACTATTTACAGACACAATATCTAATCTAATACTTACCAACAACAATATAGAACATATAAAACACAATAAACCTGAAAACTGAGTAACACAGTATATGACCTGATGAACAAAACCACAGTAACACAAACACACTGCGACCACAGTAACACACACACTGCCACCAGAATAACTGCCACCCTAGTTGTATGTCCATCTGTCCTACATAACACAGCCTAGTCCATGCCTGCTCCATAAGTAGGCCCCTCCTGCATCTCCTGCTGATGTCTTTTTACTTTTTTTGCTGTGCTTAGACTCTTGCGCCTATATTTTAAACTGGCAGATGTAACAGCCTCAGCTTTTGAAATTCTAAGCAAATCATGTTCTCTCATTGCGCTGACAGTAACAGCTGTGCTCTGGAGCCACAACTTCTCCATAACAGCCAGCATGGCAGAGGCACCTTCATTAAAGGTAGAGATGGCCATACTTGCAGCTGCCTCAACCCTGCTTTTCCCCACAAAGACTGTTTTTGGACACCGCGCCCATATCACTGAGTTGCGGCACTCGTTGGCATTTTGAGTACCTCCATGCTGCATTCTCTGTAGCAGGCTGTCACTTGACATGCGGTGGTACACAGGGATAAGCTTCTGCCCCACCTCTCACTTTAAAAAGTTTGCAGCATGTAGTTTGTGGCTACCAGGTGTTTCCCCATTATCCTCTGCTTTCCTATACCAACACCAGGAGGGATTGCACCTGGTGTGTAAGGGGCTGTCATCTGTAGACATGCTGTGGAGGAGACCTGCCCATATTTCGGCCTTCATCAGGTCAATTGAACCCTGGTTGTTCAGAATTGCCCCCCTGTAATAATTTTGCAAAGTTTTGCATTTATTTGCAGTCAGCTTCCCTACACCCTTCCCTCCTAACTTTCCCTGTGAACTCAGTTTTCTGAGTGCTGTACCCATTCGCTTGTGGGCATGATTGATGCACTCTAATTTCCCCACTTCATGCCCAGGGTATGGATTCAGTGCAACCACCTCCCTAAATGCTGCGCTATCCCCATCTGACAACATCTCAGTGTACCGCACCTGGTGGCGATTCAAGCGTTTGCAATCAACGGGAGCACTAGAGGTAGAAAAACGTGATTATAGGTCGTAATAAGCGCTTGAACAATCGACCTATTTGGTCGTATGAGTTGGAGGACTTGTTGCAAACTTCACATGTCAAAACAGGTTGATAGTTCCTCTGTTTCTTTGTCTAGCTTTGAGACTGATAGATATATCATTACAAAGTTTTGGAAAAATCTATATATTGAAATAATATTGGTGCTGGATGGAAGGAAGGATGTGCAGTATGACTCTTCTCACAGTGCCTTTGAGATGATACATGTCAATGTAGTCAAATATTCAGTCAGTGGAGAGTACCATAACTGTAACTCCATTTTATATCTCTATCTTCTGTTGGAACCCACACAAAGGGTCTAAAGTTTTACTGAATAAAAGAGTGAAAAACGGCATGGGGTTAAGGAAAGGCGTGAAGGAGAATTTATCAGGACTTGGAAAACACAATAAGAAGATATTCTAACTGCACTAACACTGGGCGATGGATGTGATTGATGTGCTGTGGTGGGGGGAATACTTTCAGCACATCTGTAGACTTCACCTTGTGTGCTCTTATGGGTCTTTTTATGCAGGCTTTATAAATTTGGAAAACAGTGACAACGATATTCATTATTACCAAGGTTGGAATTTAAAGATCACATGTCATGCTTTTCCGGTTATTACCCGTCCCCTTGTGTGTTATGAAGGTTTTTCTGCATGTAATGTAAAATTGCACAGTATTTTTCTATTTTAGTATACCTCAACAATGGAATTATGATCAGTGGAAATGGCCATGACACCTCTCCTTTAACACGTTTTTAAGTGACTTAAAATGGTTGCTCGCACCAACTAGTATAATTGTATGAAAATGTTTCCAATAAATACAGCTTTATGCTATTTTAATTACTTGTTAGGCCCACACATCGACTACTGTGCAAATCACAATTCAGATATGTTGAAAACAAGTAAACATTTTAGAATGTTGACTTGATCAATTTACATAACGTAATGAGAAAACAAACAGGTGGGAAAACAAACAAGACTGTGAAGTAAAGAAAGAAATGACACGGATTGAGTAAACTTCAAAATGAAACAGGTAACAGAAAAAACTCAAGACATGGAGCTTGTTAGGGTCTTGGTATATGCTTCAACAGAATTTAAAAGCAACAGAGCAGTTGCATTTCTAAGTAAAAAGTTGCATAGTTTAAAAGATTTAAAGATTCTCCTCATATTCTAAGTCAGAGTTCAAATTAACCAGAAATCTACTGAAATGTCTTCTCAGTCAAATTATATTTTGATAGACTGAATAATCTTTCAGACCAGTTATTTGAATACCACCCCTCTCCCTTTGTCATGGCTTCAATATCTGGGTTTGGGACTGGGATTGCTCAGGGTGAATTACATTTCTACCTTGTAACTGTTATGTATCTTAAAATCTGTTAAAGGGGACCTATCATGCAAAATGCACTTTGTGATGTATTTTATACATACATATGTGTCCCCGGTGTTCCAGGGAACTCACAAAGTGTCAGAAAACACAACCCTCTCTCTTTTCCTCCATACCCAAATCTCTAAAAACGGGGCTGCAACGGATTTGATACATGTGGATTTTTGATTTGCTCCTCTATGACGTATTATAGGTGCACTCCGCCTGATTGGTCAACTCTCCACCTATCAGGGGAATGAGAGGTTGGGCCACGGCCGGCCATTGCCGCTCGAAAGCGCTGGAGACGTTGTAGTACATATGCCAGGCCTGTAAGTGGTTTCAGTTTCAGTTTCTTTCGCCGGTCAAGATGTCGTTAAAGTTTAAATCTTCCGGACAAAATTAGAAAAGTGCCGGTCAAAGGTCTTCTTTGTTATTTATTGAGCTTTAAATCAAATGAATAACGACTCTATATAATAAAACACGGAGGACGGAGATCTTTTTTTCTCCCCCTCTTGACTTCATCAGAGCGGCTCCCCTGTCCTGCAGGGTGGCGTGGTCAGCTGCAGCTCACAGAGATCAGCCCCGTAGACAGCAAACAGCACATAGAGCGAAATGAGGCATGGCTAAAATGCATGATCTGTTTGGTATTTTGAAAACAGAAACGTATAAATATACCTTATGTAGGTATGGCCCTACAATATATCATTTAAATATAGCATGATAGGTCCACTTTAAGTTAATGTTTTTAGTTCAGTCTTGTATCCTGTTTTATTTTGTAGTAACCTTTCCTTCTTGTTGCAGATTACCTCACTTCCTCCCTTTGTGTGTTTTCCCTCCACTGTGATTGTTGACTCTGCCCTAATTGTCTGCACCTGTTCCCCCTTAGGTGCTGCTCACACGGGAATGTTTGCGTTTATGCACAGTATGCGTTTTCAAAAAAGTGTTCCGTTCACACGTATTTGTTTCATTTGACGTGTCTGTTCACACGAGAATGCTGGAAACGCTGTAGTACATATGCCGGGACTGTAAGTGGCGCTGTACTTCCACACGAGACCACTCGAAAGCGCTGGAGAAGCTGCAGTACATATGCAGGAGCCTGTACGTGGCGCTGTAACTTCCTCCACAAAAGCAGCGAAGAAGCATGGTTGTCATGGTTGCCCTTCTGTTTATTCTCCGCGGTGGGGGCTGAGGTCAACGTGTATTAAAGTTGAAATCTTCCGGACAAAATTATAAAAGTGCCGGTCAAAGGTCTTCTTTGTTATTTATTGAGCTTTAAAACAAATGAATAACTACTCTATATATAAAATACACGGAGCCTCTCTTTTTCCTCCCTCTCTTCGGACAGCGTCAGTGTCTGTCTCACGCAGCAGCTGATCCATAATGAGTGACAGTAAAAATAAACATATTTATAACTAGTTTAGGTAGTTTGAGAGGTAGCCTAATTCAAATAGCTAAGGGTGATGATCTGACTTGAAGTGTGTGATTTGCTCGGTTCACCGCTGCATCACAGCGGGAGGAGCTGCAGTGAGCAGAGCTGCGTGTCTCCGTCCTGTCAGATTAGACTTCACTCGCGTTTATGTCCATATTGAGAGAAAGATAAATAATCCGAATTCAGTGTGCAGTTTACTTTGACGCGGGGGTGAGCAGCAGAGGTGGGGAGAGGCGGGGCTATTGCCTCATCATTATCATAAAATGATCGTATAGAGGCGATTACACGGAGCCGTTGGACCCCACAGAGCGTTTCGTTTGCAAATCTATCCACCTTGGGACCCGTTCTCGTTTGTGGGGTCCGTTTCTATCGTTTTGTTACGGCCTCGTGTAAATAATAGGGCTATACGCAAGAGAAACTATGCGGATCCAACCCGTTTTATTCTTAGCCTGCCTATATGTAGATTCTGTCTCCCTTGTCTTGTTGCCAGTTTGTTTCGTCCCATGTGCCTGGCTGCCAGCGTGAAGTCCAAGTTGTTTCTGTTAAGAGCTAAGAACCGAGTTTTGGAATTTACTTTATCCTTTTTGATACTATGTTAACCTTTTCCTCGTAAGAGTGTTTTTTGTTACCTTAAGCTGTTACCTCTACGGAGAGCTCACAGTGCCACTTTTTTCAGTAAAGACTTTCTTTTGTACTTTGTTTGGCGCGTCGTGCTTTTGGGTTCATACTGGTTTGCCTAGCCGTGACAGTAACTATCAAATGGTGAATGAAAGTAGCACTATTTAAATCATAACATATTATAATTATATTAACCCTAACAGTAGAAATGTCCTTTTTTCTGCGCTGTGACTGAGTGTAATTGAAGCACATGGTGCTGACATATAAAGCGCTCTCACTCCAAATGACTTTGTAAACTAGATGTGAGGGCAGTGCTGTCACATCATTCGTATAAGGGAAGGAATAAGTGTCAGGAAGCAGTTAGTGCATTATTTAGAGTGCCATAAAGAGCCCGCCTATTGATTTGAGAGCAGAAGCAGCTCAGCAGTTATTTCTGTCATCGTCATGCTCATTAAAAAGATGTATGACACTTACTATTCTCCTTTCTGCCTCTCTTACTTATCTCTCTCTTCTCATTTGTTTTCATAGCTATTTCACACTTATTTATGCACTCTGTCTGCATGTCTCTTCTGGAACACACGTGTTGCAATTATCAGACATTTGAATTCAATTGTTTGAATTATTGGTGAAAAATAATGTGACCAGTTATCTCTTGTGTGTAAACATGTACTACAGTGTAATTACCTCTATTGTTGAGCCATCAATGTCAACACGTGAAGTGACTGTGAGTCTGCAGCCATGCTAGCAGCTCTGTAAGTCTGTATTCATATCAACCATGGCATCACCATCTTAGTTTAACTAATTTAAAAGTAACTTTTTAGCATCCTTAGTTTATTAAACACTGTTATGAGCGCACCTTCTCTGGACTTATGGTGCGGTTTGCCATACTTAGCATTGGATGTTCTCCAAACAGCACATGTACAGTAACGGCCCGTCCACACTACAGCTTCAAAAAAAGCTTGGAGCTGGGCGTGTCTGAAGCTTGGGGATTTTATTTGAGCACCGCAACCAACAACCTATCACATGAATCTCCCACCCCCGACATACAGCAATAGCAATGTTAAAACGAAGTAAACTGGATATAAAATCCCCAAACAGGCGAAAGCCTACCAGTTTCAACCACTGTCACTGCCACCTCCCTCCATGCCTGGTTCCTCCGGTTGTATCCCGGTGAGTTAATAAGGGACTGGTCATACAAAACCGGGTGATTTGCTACGGCGATAATTAGTTTCTCCTCCATCTTTTTTTGAAATATAGAAATGAACGGCGGGATATCTCTCCCAGCTTAGACGCGGTTTGATTGGCTAGGGCTTGAGCTGTCAGATTTTCAGAAACGGGATTTAATTGGCTGGCGCTGGCTACTCCGGCGTCTCCGGCTGCAGAAGTTGAACATTGTTCAGACCGCTATGCTACCCACAATTCGCTATGCTACCCACAATTCAGTTTGGCGAAAAGCGAGGCAACGTGACGTCACCCCATTCAAAGTGAATGGGCAGACGCGTTGGAAACCGTTTTTGAAGCTGTCGAAGCTGTAGTGTGGACAGGCCGTAAGAACAAAACGCAACTTGAGACACTGTGCAGGACTGTGACAGCAGTAATAATCTTTTTTTCAACTTCATCACTTCATTCAGTGTTTCTTGATTTGAATAGCTAAATCCAAAGACCTCCCACCTGCAGCAAAGTGAGAACTACTCACTCTTATGGACACTCTATGTCTCTTTCTTGCGATGTTAACAAAAGGGAAAAATAGTTTATCTGCCCTGTGATTCTGTTCGGCTCCAAAATGTAATGGGTTCTCCCTTGGCCCAAGCTACTCTCTTCCAGTTGGTTTCATGAAAATGCGTCTTATAATTTGCTGTTATCCTGCTGACACAGACTGAAAAATACATAAACAAACCTAGCCGAAAACTCCTTGGTGGAGGAAACAATGAATCGATGCACATTTAAAGAGACACAATAAATGATACAAAGGGGCAGGGAAGAGTAGAAAATGCCTACATGAAGTGACTTAGCAACATAAATATTTGAAAGCATACACAATGCCTGGAAGATTAACACACACACACACACAGGGTGGTAAGTCATCCGGCCTCACAAACGTTGGCATATTTAATAAAACCTGGTACTACAGTACATTGTAAACAAGATACAAATGTCCCCCCCCCCCTCATTAGAAAAAGCACTATACAGCATGTATTATTATTAGGGCCGGGACTCGATTAAAAAAATTAATCTAATTAATTAGAGGCTTTGTAATTCATTAATCGAAATTAATCGCATTTTTAATCGCATATAAATAAAGCTGCTGGATTCTTTTTGTCACCGTCTTTCTGCATGGCAGCTCATATGTTGTGTCAGACGATGCAATTTGTAGTACCTTTTGCAGCCCCTTATCTTCTACCACTCCAAGTGGTCTACAGTCGAGTGCAATCCAGTGAGCTGGTTATTTGTTCAGACGTGGACTTAGTTATCCTGGCCCTGAAACCAGTCATCTGGTTGAGTGTGGGTTGGGTGTGGGTCCTTGTACTCGGAGTCGGGCTAACGTCCACGCTAGCTTCCACGCTAGCTTCCACGCTAGCTGCTATATGTTTTGCATTGAGGTGATACTTGAGGCTCGATGTGCTGCGGTGATATGCGAATTCCTTTTTGCATAATTTGCACAC
>CALSBZ010046610.1:29898-48078 GCA_943591055.1 Gobionotothen gibberifrons
TAACCCCTCCCCCGGCCCTGGCGAGAGCGTGGAAATATGATTGGCGGCGATTTCATTTTAACTGGACTGCGCAAAATGAGAAGCATCCGGACTTACGGAAGGAACGAGGTATTTGCAGTCTACAATGACAGAGAAGAGACTGTCAAGTTTGGCTGTACTCAGCATTGAATCAAGACGCACTAAAGCTTTGGATCTTAATCAGTTTGTGAGGCGTTTTGCTGAACAAGATGGTAATCGCCGCATCTTAACAGTGATTGACAGCTGATAGGAATAATATGATTGTTAATATTATCATATGAATTCAGACAAACATCGATGAGACAGTTAATTAATGTACTTATTGCAGCAGTCTGCATAGATTTGGTACCCCTGCTGGTCTAACCCCTCGATTCCACCGGGTCCGTCTCCGTCGCGTAACGGCTGCGCCGCGGTTTTGGTCCGGTCTCCTCCCGGCGTCATACCCTACCGGGCGCGTTTCAGAAGCATTACGGAAGCGGAGCGTCTTCCCTGTCTGCTCGCAGTTTTTGTTGATTTGGGCATATTTCCTGGGCAGGCTACTTTGTACAGACAAAGTTAATAATAATTGTAATATCCCAGTTATAAACGACATGAATCAAAGATATGTTGCTGTATTTTAGTGGTAAAAAAATGCATTCATCATCATAATTATTCTATATATATAATGTACACAGTGCCTGTAAACCGGAGGAGAACGCTGGCATTTCTCCTCCTACTTGAACGACTACGGAGGGATAGGGGCTGCAAAATTAGTTTGTGTGTGTGTGTATATATGGTCTGAACGTTCCACTTCCTGCCTGCCCGTCATTACCTTACGGCTGCGCCGCGACAAAAATAGGATTCATCCTAATTTTAGAGGAGCCCTGCGCCGAGCCGCTTCTGGGACGCGTCTGGGACGCGTCTGGGACGTAACGCGGCGCGTGTGGTGGAATAGCACCCATTGACTAGTCGCGGCCGTAACGTGCCGCAGACGGACCCGGTGGAATCTAGGGGTAAGAGTGAAACAAACTAATTCAGTTATTGTTCAGTTAAAATGCATTCAATTATGTCTGCCATCTTATATATCTCTATTTAAGGCTTTACTGATGTGCTACAATTATGTCACCTATTGTTATTCAGTTAAAATATCAATATTTTGGCTTTCCAAGTTAAAGGAGCAGTCGGTAAGTTTGAGAAACCGCCTCGGGTGCACAAAAATTCCAAAGTACACAACCGAAAAGAATCCGCCCCTTCCTTCAGACTTCATACAGAGCACCTCCTCCAACACACATGAACGCGCACAAGATCATGATAATGAATGTAAAACAAATGTATAACACAGTTATTGTCAGTGCTTATATTTTTGAAGCTAGCATGTTTGTTTTGTGAAAATGTATTACAAATGTTACGTCTAGCTGACCAGGCTGCGCCTGTAACGTTACATATCAGCTCGGTGTGCTCCGTAAATAGTCACCATAGTTGAAAAGCAACTCCGATATTGACTCTGGTTTGACTTCTCCTAGTTTCCACTTTCTTTTTCTTCATAATTTGCTCCATTACAGTTTTTCTTTTGCGACCGGTGGACGATGTTGAAGTAAACTCTGCCATGGTGAATGTGTCCTCCTGCAGCGGAGCTGAGCTCAGTGAGCTCAGTGAGCCGACTGAGCACTGAGCTCACGGGAAACACGCCCAATGACGGCACGCCGCACGCGCAATGACTGCACGAGTGTGTGTGTGTGTGTGTGTGTGCACGAGATTGAAGGCTGACAGACAGGTCGGCCAACCAGTTATTTTAGCCGGGCCGGCTAAAATAATTGGTCGTAGTTTTTACAGTATTACGGCTTCCACAGATGAATTTTATGGATTTTTTTTCAAAGCATTTAGAATATGCATTGCTATCAGGATATTAAGAGCATTCCATGGAATATAACAAAAAGTGTATCTCGAGCCGGTTTCTCAAACTTACCTACCCCTCCTTTAACATTGATTGATATGACTGCGATTAAATCAGCATATACTTCTGCCAGGGGATGCCACCCCTCAAAATCTCCTGCCACCCTAGATCTACCCCTGAGTAGGCTATATTTTTTGTTTTGTTTATTTAATAAGTTAATTTCAGGACAACTTTGGGAATTTTGTTTGTTTGTTTTGAGATTTAAATAGATTTTGAAAGTGGAGATAGAGAGAGAGAGAGAAGCAGCGCCGTCTGCTTTTTGCAGTACAGTATCTAAAGTAGGACTAAGCAAACCGGTAGTTTTTTGTAGAGCTGTCTGCCCCGTTTTGTGAGTGCACTGCACGCGTGCGCACTTGTGGCATTGTTTGGGATGACCTCATTAAAATACCGTCCGCCGTCCTCTTTGAGAAACATACACAACGCAGACAGACACCGGTCACAAAAGTATCAGATAGGCTTCAATTTACTTTTGATTGTCTATAATTAACTATAAAAAAATATCGGCGTTTTAACACTACATTTATGTACTTATTTTTACGGTTTGCATATGAGGTGGTCCGCGAAAATCCTTGATAATAAATGGTGGTCCGTATAAACAAAAAGTTTGAGAACCCCTGCTCTAGGGGGCCCCTGACGTAAGAAATGGGGCGAAGCCTGCGAGCTAGTTCAGGCAGTCAACTCGAGCACCAATGATACATTAACACGTGACGCACCTCGTCCCTCTTACAACCAACCAAACACATTCTCCTAAACATGCCGCTCTATTTAAGCTGCCAGGTCTCTCTGCCTCTGCCTCGCTATGCTGCGGCTGCCACTGCTGTGTTCACTTGCTATTGCTGCGTTCATGTCATGTTCCTACTGCTGTGTTTCATGTTGCTGCTGCTTGCCTGACCCACCACCACCCCAGCTCCACCCCAGCTTCCACCTGTAGGTTCGGGGGATAGTTATCTAATCATCACTCAATGTTCTTTGTAAATCTGTGGAGTGATGAGGCCCGAGCCTAGACGCCAAACTCAAACTATATGCTGCTATAATAAATATATTAAGAACACGTGAGTTGTCTGACTGAACTTCAGACGTTCACCAGTGAGCTATTTACTGACACATTTGATGTCGTATAACAAATCATTACAATCTCTTCGGCTCGTGTTAACCCAAAAGTCATTCAAAAACATGCTGACGTCTACACCAGGGAACCAGGAAGTGCACATTGACACATGTTTTCACCTTTTGTATTCATATATAGTGGCATGTAATTAGGTTTATCAGGATATTGTGCATGTGTTAAACATTATTAGAAGTGTTATCAGGGGGACTATTTACTGTTGGACCATAAACAAGTGTCCAAAAGTGACACATGAATTCAAATGTACTTTGAACATTGTACTTCATTTGTTCTATAAATGTTTTAATGATGCATGTTTTTTGGAGAAGCAGTCAATTATTTAAATTGCGTTTTGTATTGTTTTGGTTTTTATTGACAACATTTTGTATTTAGTGCAGTAAAGCTGAGAACATGTTCCCCTCAGGACTTTACTTTACTAGTTGTACTGAATTGTATTTATTTTTATTTAAATGCAATGGATGCTTGATGTTATAGACTCATTCTTAATTTGAAAGACTATTATTGATAGTTTTATGTTCTCTTCTTTTATAATTTCTTTTTTATTTAACTTTGTTTGGATCTCACTTGAACAAATGTTCAGTAACAGAAAAGAAACAAAGCAAAAAACTACTGATCCCAGAACATGAAACTCACAAACATTAAAAACCATAGAAGTCACTTATATTTCAATACGTTATTATCAGTGCTTATAGCTCTTGTATGTTTTTCTGTTTCATTCCCAACACTGCTTGTGGTCAAACTAAGACATCAAATGTCACATCAACATTTCTTCCACACATGAGCTTTATTCATTCATGTCAACTATTTGCCATGTCTGAAAAAAAGGGGAAAAGTGTTGACTGTGTTAAGCAAACATATTAAAGTAAATAGCAAAGAGTAGGGGTTAGGGAATATTTATATCTCCTTGTCTCCTCGGGCGGTGACGCTGTGTTGGAGCACAGAATATATGTTGTTTTGAAATGCTTTCCCCCCGGTTTTTTTCAGCCTGTTTTCTGCTACAAAGGCAGCGGGAGCAGCGACGTTAGACCAGAGCCGAGGCTGGAGTCTTTAAATCCTGACGCGCTTCAAAGCACAGAGAGAGCAATTCATCTTCTTATCTGAGACTCAAAACAGGCTTTCTGTGTGGAAGAGAGAGGAGAGAGGAAGAGGGGGAAAAAAAAAAATGCTGTCGAGTAATTTTCCGTTTAAACGTTCCACTCCACAACAATTTGCATAAGCAGCCCTGCGTCTGTGATAAGAAGATTGGTAATTTTCAAAGGCTCTGTGGGGATTGAGAATTAAAAGCCTTTCTGCACTATCTCCCCTCTTGCAGCTGGCCACCGCAGATTCCCCAGCTTCTCTCACGCGCTTCCTCCTAAACTATGCCTTATAAACTTTCTGTGCCATCCTCTCTTCTCTCTTCTCGCTCTGACACTGCTGAGGCTCCCTCTCTCTATATACTGTATCCCCTCCCTCTCTCTCTCCCTCACAAACACTTATTCTCCTTCTGTCGCTCGCTCATCCCACCACTGCTGTTATTTGGGGAGAACAAGAAAATAAATAAGGTAGAGGGGGAACAAAAAAGGGCTTAGTATAACAAAAGAAGTGTTGCAGTATTTCTAAACCAGAATGTTCCAGATTGCAGGGCAGGCTGCGAGGTAGGACAGACTATAGGGGGAGAGAGAGGGGGAGAGAGAGAGGAGGAGAGGGGGGAGACAGAGGAGGAGAGGGGGGAGAGAAAGAGGAGAGAGAGGAGGAGAGGAGCAGAGGGGGGAGAGAAAGAGGAGATAGAGGATGAGAGGGGGGAGAGAGAGAGGAGAGGGGGGAGAGAGAGAGGAGGAGAGGATGCTCTTATCAGCGCTCTCTTAATCTCCACAGAATGGTCTCCTGCAGCTCTGCAGGGCCTGGAGGGCCCCCAGGGGGGAGGGAGGGAGGGAGGGGGGCAGCGTCTCCTCACACCTTTTCTTTAGGTCTTGTAGAAGAGGAATAGTCCATATGTATACAGGGGTGATATCAATTATATTATTTTACATCAGACTTCCAAAATGATGGACCTTCTATTTGTGTCCCTTATAAATGCATTATTATTATTATTATTATTATAATTATTATAATATGAATTATTATTATTGTTAATATTATCATTATTATTATATATTTGTATTATCCTTATTATTTCTAGCAGTAGTATAATTCCTATTTTAAATCCTGAGGTTGTCAAAATACAACAAAGAATTTAATTCTTATCAAATAGGAAAAATCCCCTTGTTAAGCATTTTCCTATATTCAAGTAATTCTAATTATTCAAATTTGTCTTTGACTGAGCCAATGTGGAAAAGTTAGTTAGTGTTGTTGAAACAAAATGTGACTATTATGAAATGAAAGCAAACTTTATCGTCGATATAAGTGATAGGATGACCGTCTCCGTGTAGACGGGACCTGTAGACTGAGTTTCCAAGATGGCGCCTGTGTCGGCTCGCCGCTCCCTCAGCTCTCTGCCTTTAGCGATCCTACTTTTGTTGTATGTATGTCAGAATGTCTCTGCTCTGCTCTGCTACGATCGCCTCCACCTCAGACCCTCATTGGAGTGTATACTGCTGCCCAAATCTACATCTGGCAACCATAACTCGTCTCCCCCCCTCTACTGTCGGAGATTCCCAACTACCTGCGCCGGTTCCCCTGCATCCTGCCTCGCCGAAAGCGCTTTAGACGACGGGGAAAGCGGGGTGGTGCACTGGTTCATCTTAAAGCATATGAAAATGGTAAATTCTAGGCTGTGAGCTCCCTGTTTGAGCGACTGACTGTTCCTTGGCAATGTAGCATCGCATTGGATATGGGCTGAACTTGTCCTGGTATGGCATTGTCCCGGCCATTTCCCTAGGAGGCCTTGCCTATGGTGTGCAGAAAAGGCATGGGAACTTCACATTTTTCAAAATGGCCGACTTTGTGAGGGTCCGGCCAAATGGAAGGCAATTTGAAAGATGTCTGCAATGATAAGAGTAATGTGTATACAACGTTTGTTGCATATTGGAACAACCATATGCGAGTAGTTTGGAGTAATTTGCGACATGTAAATCGTCAAAAGTTGTATATTTTCTGTTAGCTTACGACCGCCCCGATTGAGCTAGCAACTTTTTTACTCCCAATTTAGCATCGCATTGGATATGGTCTGAACTGGTCCAGGAATGGACATTTTCAGATCATTTCCCTAAGAGCAGTGTGCGAAAATGTGCTGGAAATGCATGAAAAACGGCCATCTTTCAAAATTGCCATTTTCGTGGGGGGTGGGGCTAATGAAAAGCCATTCGAAATATGTGTGCCATCATAATAGCAATGTGTATACAGCGTTTTGGGAATATCTGGAAAATGATATGAGAGTTGTTTGGTGTCATTCGCGACATGTAAATCGTCAACAATGGTACATTCTCTGTTAGCTTACGTTCGCCCCGATTGATCTAGCAGCTATTTTATTCGCAATTTAACATGATATTGGATATGGGCTGAACATGTCCTGGACTGGATTTTTTCCGAATTTTTCCCGAGGAGGTGTTTGCGAAAATGTGCTTAAAATGCATGAATAACGGCGATTTTTTAAAATGGCCAACTTTCTGGGGGGTGGGGCTAATTTGAAATATGTCCGCAATTCCATGAGGAATGTGTGTACCAAGTTTCGGGTAGTTCGGAGAAACTATATGTGACTACCACACAATAGGGGGCGCTACTGAGCCGTATTTGCTAAAACGTACGATTTTTTTGTACATTCTAGAAAAGGTTGTGGCCTGTCACGTGTGTTCCGAGTTTAAAGGCCGTAACTCATTTTTATCTAAAGTTATGTGTCAATACGTGTTTTTAACCCTTCGATTTCGAGACAAAACTGAATAGGACATGCCCACATTTCTCATTGGCTGCGACACTTTAAATCTAAGTTTATACTCATCCTGCCAGTATATCTATGACAAAGTATTTTTATTTCGTCCATCCGTTCTTCAGATATAAATTTGTTGTGTTTTTGGCGCCCCCTATCTTCCAAAATGAACATGCTTTTTGATGCCTATTCCCCAAGACAGACTGAACCTATCCACCGAAATCTGTGATATTTGGATACATTTCGGATGAATTGTGAGCATTTATGTGTAGGCCACACCTTTTTGCTAATACGTTTCGATTGATGTCGGCCACATTTTTCCACACGTCGTGCTCATTTTCTACAGTAATGTGTCCGACCCTCCATTGATGCTGTACACTAAGTTTGGTGTGGAAACTCAAAAAATGAAATTTTAGTGAATATTTCACTGTTTTTCACGTTATGCTAATTAAAAAGTCAAAGTAGGCGGAGCTTCGGGTTATGAGAGGATAATATGTAGAGCTGCTCCACCCGGAGAAGTGTGCAACATTTCAGGTCCGTCAGATTTACGCTGCGACTATGTACATTTTTCGGAAACTGAATTTTCACAGGTGGCGCTAGAGAGCATGTTGGAAATTTGTCCGCCATCGAATCCAGAATGTAAACATGTTCACACGTCCTGGCGGCGTTGCCAAATGTCGCTACACGAATAGTGTCGCAACCCCCTCAAAAACAGGTCTAAAACGCAGAGCAAGAAGAATAAGAAAATATTTTCTCAGTATAACAATAGGTCTTCGCACACTTCGTGCTCAGGCCCTAATAATAATTAGTGCAATAACAATAGGTCTTCGCACACTTCGTGCTCAGGCCCTAATAACACTGATTGAGAGCTTAGATGAAGGAGTTGAAGGGTTTTTCAACAGTTTAAAAAAACAAAACAGTCTTTATCTATTTATTCTTGAGTGACTTTACTGATTTATAATGTAGTGCGTAAGGCAATATCACATTTTGAGTGAGGGGCACCAGCCCTTCAATCTCTGCATGTCACCTTTTGTGAAAATAGTTCGTATTTTCCCTCTAGTTGAGAGAAATATTAGTGTATCATATGTTGGTGCAGTAGTGTCAGCCAAGCCTCTAATCCTAGAATTATTGAGATGCATTAGCGAAACCAGGGGTATTGTTTTTCGCAGAAACAATGATGCATAATACCATGACTAAAGGCAGGTTTTTAGTGAATATGTTTTTTTTATACAATACATCATATGATATTTTTGTACGCCTTAAGGGTACACGGAGAAGTTATGTTTATTTAATACAACGTTATGGGTTTTACATGTTCTGTTCATAATAGACTAATCATTGCAATATTAATTGAGCATGTTATGCTCAAAGGAGGGAGTGTCATGATTATGCAGATATGTTGATTTCAGTGACGTAGTAGTTAATAAATAATAATAATAATAATAAAAGTGTTTAACAACAAAAGGTATGCCGAGGTTTGGGCCTTCTCCAAGGAGGGAGTGGTCCAGCTTTGGATATCAGACAAATTGAAGTGTATGAATATGTCAGGGCTCTGAGTAATATTATCCAAGTCTTGTCTACACAGGTTCAGAGAACTGCAAAGATACCAGACGAGACACCAAAAGAGACTCCTGTTCGGCCAGGTGATTGGGTGAGGGTGAAAGTTCACAAAAGACAGTGAGATTGAACCCAGGTGGTCGGAACCGTGAGAAGTTGTAACGAACTTCACATGCACTCCGGTTTAAAGGTAAAGATAAAAGGAGCAAATTGACACCACCTCACACATTGTCACCCTTCACTGGCACCTTCCAGAAATTATTGGAAGTTAGGACTGATTTGGCAGAGCTGGAACAAAACAATAAATAGAATTAAGATAGAAACAGCTCAATAGATGAATTGTCTCTAGATTTGTATAGATAGTACACTAAAGTGAAAACCTATTTTTTTGTTTTACACCTGAAAAATAGTCCAATTTAGAATAAGTTATTTTTGTACTCATAATTTGAATTCTGTAACTGACACAACCATGGAGAAAATAGAGATTAAGTCGAGGCCAAAGCAATTGTGGGGTCCACTAGGGATAAGAGTCAGAATAGCATTGTTGATTATCCTCATTACAGTTGGTACCTTTCTGGTTGGAAGGGGAGTACAATATCAAGTAAGACATGGATCCATTAGTTCACTCAGAGAGAATGCCCACATCACTAACAAAACTCCAGCTGTGTTTCAGAGACTTTCACGTATCCCCAGAGCCAAAAGATCACCTGAGCAACAAGAGAAGGAGTTAGAAACACTAGTCCCTTCGAGGTTGCCAGGTGAGGAGGTTATAATCAAGAGGATTCACCCCCTCTATATGCAGTTATTGGATCAAATTATGAGAGGGGTTTAAGTGATCGGGATATGTAAGTGATGGGGATTTACAGATAAGGGGAATCACCAAATACACGGGATCCATGTTTTAGTCTGTACCAGAAACACCCCCTGATAGGACACCGATCGGTTGTTCATAACTTATCTGAGCAAAATTATTGAGAATTATTACAGTAGAAACAGGCTACCAACCCACAAGTACAGCTTTGTACGCACAAACTCTATGAACAAGATTCCCCAGCAGATTGTGGCGACAGATATGTCCAGTCACAAAAGTTACTTATGTTCTAAATAACAGTGAGATTTAAAATGATGGAGGAAATATGGGGACGTTCTTTTATAGTGTGTGAAATATGGGGTGCTCGAAGCATGTAGGTATTTAAGATTATAGAAGAAAATGGTCTCCTAAAAGAGTATTTGGGGTAAACATGTTACAGTGGGTGAAAGCAATGTTTTGGGATATGGTAAAATTATTAGTAGACATTGATTGTGTTTAGAGTGCGTTTAACATCTAAGACAGATAGTATGATTAAGAGAATAGAGTGGAAAGGACTGGATTTATTTTGCCTCAGTGTGTTAGAATAAGCTATAGATAATGCGTCCCGAGATCTCTCTCTCTCTCCCTTTCTCTGCCTGAAAGACCGCTACGACCCCATCTCCAGCAGACAAATGACATCACCACAGGAGACTCCTCCTCCTCCTCCTCCTCCTCCTCCTCCTCCTCCTCCTCCTCCTCCTCCTCCATCGAACAGACAGAAAACCTGAGCTGAACCAACAACGACCTGAGGAATCCAGGACCAAAACAGCATGCTGAAAGAGGTATAATCTCATCGGTCCCTCAAGACAGGACATAATGTTGCAAGCTGAGCTACGAGACTTTGCACAAGACATGAGAGCTGAATACGCCCTCCATGCAACAGCGAAGAGACTGTACAGGCAAAGCAGTTGGGCCACTGAAGAGAGTTGCAGCGGAAGGATTCAAGAAGGCAGGACGGAGCAGAAGACAGGAAGGAGGAGAAGACAGGACGGAGGAGTAGTCAGGGGCCAGCAGAACGTGAGGGGGTCGTGGCTTGACGACCAGAGGGGGAGAGAAGGAAAACGGGAGTGAGTTTACAAATAAACACATTTATTAAAGAGGAAACTATTAAAGTAAAATGAGAGAATAATCCTAAAACACACTGAGGGTAAAACATATTCAATCTTTTCATAATATAAACAAATTATTCTTTTAGAGATTCTTATTCATGTGTGAATTTGGGGAAGATTTAATTTGTTACAATATAGATCTACAGTTTAAAGGGAAAGCAGAAAACATCTCTATGAAAGCAGAAAACATCTTTATTTGTATGGAAAATGTTAAAGGTAGACCTAGTACCAAGCCAAAGATGGTATTCCAATCTAGAGTATTGATTTCACCATTGTAGCATAGTTATTACCAGAGGAGAACGTTTAAAGGGGAAGTAACACTTGTTTGTCGTTCAAGATGTAGAGTTTTAAAAAGAAACTGGGCAAAGAGGGATTGCACATTTTTAAAGTAATATAATTGGGAGTAATACATGCGGGGCCTAGGATCACTCGTTGTAATGGTGCATATTTTTGAGAACCAATATCCATCAGGGAGAAGGGGTCGCTCAACTCACCCTGCAGATGTTCTAAATCTTACTTGCAGCTTCACAGGGAGCGCACGGCACCAGATTATGAGTTTTGTGCCACCACCTCTTAATGGTCATCCATTTAATCAGTGATGACCTGACATTAAGAGATGTTATTTAAAGTAGACACATATCTGCCATAAGCAAAAATTCCTAAATTGAACTACAAACCAAGCCAACTGACTTCTGTTTTTTAAGATCCTTGAGAAAGGAGGGAGTAATTATCACATGCTCGGGCACCCAAGGTTACACACACTGTTAAAGGGATTTAGCATAGTTCTTTAAGTAGATCAGAACTGAAGATACATTAGTATAATGAGTTAGTATTTAGGATGATGAGTTAGTGATATTACACTGGTTTTCACACCATTTCAGGGACTTTATCACTGCATTAGCACAGACCACCAAAGGTACTGAAGTAGGAACTTTCAAATGATGAAATTCTGCAACTGTTGTAACTGACCAACATCTTCTCCCAGAAATGACCGTCTGGAATGCCAGAATAGATGTTTGGTGATATCGAGGAACCAAAACCTAGTATTTAGTCTTGTCACAGGATTGGACTGGGACCTCTGCACTAGCACAGCCAGTGATGTTTTTATGTAGTTAATAAAAGGATAGCATAGGGACACTAAGGGGAGGGCTAGATGTTGCAGTTGCATTCCATGTCCTAACGTACCAATTGATCATGACGGCCTCTTCTAGAGAACATATTACTTTCATACCTTAAAAGGTATGATAGGAAGGAGGGTACATTTCTCAAGAGGTAACAGTTACAAATGCTAGCAGAATAAGACAACAGAAACAGAGATGGATGTAAAAGATGATATGGATGTAGATGATGAGATTGTCCAAATCAGGTGAAAAGTGAACAAGCCACAATGCTAAGATGGAGTGAATCCATTTAAAATTACTTTGCACTATTCAGAAATACTTTGTTTCTATAACACTTTGTAAAAACAAGTGCCTTAACACTGAGCGTGGTATGTGAACAGTTACTGTGAAAGGAGGGAGAAAGAAATGTTCCAATACCAAGCCATGCTGCTATTTTTAGGAATGATATTGAATGTTAACACTAGAAGTTATGCACAAGGGAAGACTTCTATGTTTGAGCACCATCAAAGTATTTTTGTATTTTTATAAAGTTGAGGTTATTGAACCATTCAATTTTGATTGTACGTTTTTTATAAGAGTTATGTACTATGTAAAGTTCAGATGAAGAACTCATTGATTTCAGTATTTTGTACACACTTTTTAATGTGTGTAAGGAGGGACTGTTAGTAATTTAATCAATGTTTTATGGCATAATTTAGTTTAGACATGCCATCAGTTTAAATGTTGATTTATACTGAGAAAACAGAAGTTTTCGCACAAGGTCTAATGTTAAGCTTTTATTTTGAAAAGACTTCCGGCTAGAACTACCAGTGAATAAAAGTTTATTTGAAAAGCTACCACCGGAAGTTATCTCTGAAATACCGACAGTAACTTGACCTCAATATTTGACCAAACGTAAACGTTTCTAGACGTTAAAATGAGATAAATAAAGTGATGAAAGAGAATGTGTAGAGAAGAGGCGTGTTTAGTCATGTGTTGAATGTACAATGTAAAAATCCTCTGTAAAGTGTGATATCGGACATTGGAGAAACTATTGGAAGTAGGCTATACAACAACAAAGCCAGCTGAGAGCGGAGGGGGAGCCTACCTGAGTTATAAAAGAACGGAACATGTTGTGTTCTCGCTCTCTTCTTCACCTGATCACGGAGGAACCAAGCTGCAGCTTCTCCTCCTTCGAACAATTCCTGTTTGTGACACTACCGTGCCTTTTACTACATTAAAGTAACCCATTTGAAACTTTTAGTCGAGACTCATTGTTCTCATTATTTAAACCAGTTATCTCCTGGACGCGAGAAAAACGAACAAGCTAATACAGTCCAAAGCAAGAAAGACGGAGAATAGAGGAGGTAGAGAAGAGGAGAGCATGCATGGCTTGTTCACCTTTCTTTTTTCAATATTTCTAAGGCCCTCTGAGACATTCAACAACCATAAACAGTTTTAAAAACATTAATTTCTCCAAGTATGAATGCATAAAAGCTGCATCATACTTAAAGCTAATAGGACTGCCATAAAATCAAGTATGCATCTCATCCCCACCTCGCTGACATGGAATGTGAACTTGCTGCGTCTGTGGGAGAAAAACGACTTACCTTGTGTGACATGAGAAATATCCTCATAATACTACAATAATGCATGCAATGATAATGGCCATAATATTATTTTCCCTTTATCGCATCTGGTCATGAAAATTGGAAGACCATAAAATAAATAATGCTTAGAGCGGAACTGCCTCACTTGTAATCGGCTTATATGCAATTTACATAAAACTCAGAGTCCCATGCACTCAGCCTGATTATGATATTTAAGAGGAGCAGCAAATAAACAGAGACTTCACGGCCAACCCTGGCATCCTGGGAGGAAGCCCTTTGACGACCATTGTCATAAATGGAACAAAAAAACTCTCAGCAGCATCAGCAAATGTGTTTTATTAAAGATAGATTGTCATTTTGTTATAATGGTTTATCACAAATGTTGCTAGTTTCTGACCTCAGCAAAGTACAGAAACAGAAACTCTGAACTGAACAATTATATCAGAGTGCAGAAACGAAACCCCACCATGATTCTGCACTGAACATCTTCCATGCAAAGTCTTGCTACAACATTGGAAGTCAGTGAAAGCATGACGGATTCTAAACACTACATGCATGCATCATCTAAACAACAGATGGAAAGTCTTTCATGACCTCACTACAATATCTACAGGAATCAGGGTCATGAAGAAGAATTCCTACTGAATTATATTATTTCAAATGTTTTTTAAATAAAGTTGCCAAATGAAGACTTTTGTTCTCTAATGCCAAACGGCAATGATATAAATGACTGGTGATTACCAACTCCAAAAACATCCAAGATTAAAACAGAATATTTAGTGTAATACGAGGTGTGGAAGAAACCAGTGGTGGAATTTAATAAAAGGTGCGTTCACATCGGACGAGATTTTTCCGCAAAGACGCATTAAGACGCTGGCAGCGACAGTTACATTTTTCGCTGCTTTATTTATGTCTGTATGACGTTGTTGTGAGTGTGGGCGGAGCAGCTATAGCAGTAGCTTAGCTTAGCCTGATCTATCAGTGGCCTGTACTACGAAGCCAGTCCAACAGACCCTGATATATTTGAGTTATCTGGCTTAACTAATCCTAACAAAACAATCTCGCTAAACTGTCCAACGACGCTGGTTATCAACTCGGTAAATTAACCCAGGGTTTCGGGCTGAGAGCGTGATCACGTGAAAGGGGCGGGGTTAGCAACATTTGACCAATCACAAAAAGGGACAAGCTTAATGACAGCGCAGCGTCATACTTCATGAATGAAGATTAAACTATCATGTTAGACAAATATGAAGAAGTTGAACTTTAACCATCCATGACTTAAACAGATAAACCAGGATAAAAAGCAACAGCCAGACGCGGCTCGAGAAGCTGGCACAGATAAGGAAATATATGATATATTATGATCATGTGATAGGATGTGATTGATGATGTGATATGAATGATAAGTAGGACACGTCTGCGTTTTTCCTGCAGTTCAAACTATATTTCCTTTATCCTGTAATATTACTTGATAGCTTTAAACTCGGAGCAGGTTAGGTGCTCAGCATAAGTTACCATGGAGATCTACCCCGGTAAGAAGTGAACCAGCGTCGTAGGACCGGAAACCCAGAGTTAACCCTGAAGTTACCTTGCTAATCGCAAATCCTGCTTCGTAGTACAGGGCGCAGATCTCCATTCAGAAAACACACATTTAACTACAGAAAAATACTACATTTATCTGAAACTTGTTGTTAAATTTGACTTAAATACATGTTTTTATATGGTATATATATATATTAACTACTAGTTTACTTACAACATTAAAATATATATTATATGTATTTTTACACTTGTATTTTTAAGTTTGTGCATACCCTTCAGTGAGCAGATTTGATTATATATTATTTTAATTATGATGGCCTACAATGTTCAACTAAAATGTGAAAAAATACTTTCAGATACTAAACTATTTGTTATAAAAAAGTGTTTTACTTCACTAAGAGATATCCAAGAGATGGAGCAAGCCATACTGTAGGAAGAGAAACCTAAGACTTGGACAAGTCATCGACTTCATGCCTTCCTGCAAAATCTCCCCCCTGAATGTTTTATTCAAGTAGCCCCCATCCCTCAGCAAGGCTCTCTGCAAGGCTACACAGGCTTAGTTAATATTCTCCATGCGGCCTACCATGCAGAAAACAATGGTCCTTTAACCACACATGGAGCGATACGCATTCACACGCACTCACAACTCAGCAGGTTGGGGTTCAGATTGTTTTACAAGCACACTTCAACATGATGCGAACAAAAACAACAGACCGTTGGTTTGGTGGACCACCACTCTACCTCCAGAGCACAAAGCTCTTAGAAAACCCAAATCTGTTAGCTTCAAGTGGCTAGAAGGCGAAGGTTACATAATCTGGACACAACTACAATACATGGGTTGCTAGCAAAAACCATCATGCACGGTGCGGTTGAGGGAAGAAGAGCTGCAGGAAGGCCAAGGGAACAATGGCTGACGGACATAAAGAGGTGGACGGCAAATGCACGAGACTGGCAGACGAGACAGGTGGTGATGTCATCAAAGTGCCCCAACGGCCCTCTGGAAACAGCAGTGACCTGCATGATGTGTGGCTTATTCAATTTCCAATGCTTGCGTTATTGGCTGTATTGAACACCCAAATGGCGTGACCCTGTATATTTGAAGTCAAGGTTTTCTGCCCTCTTCAACACGCTCAGGCCAGCTGTGGCTGAGGGGGGGAGAGCCAGACGAGTGTCCCTGATATCAACTTGGGTAACTTCAAACATTGTTATTTCCCCTCCATATCCTTCAAAGTAGCATAACAAGTCTGGAGGGAGTGGGGAAAGGGTGATTGAGCAGTAAGCCAGTTTCCCTACAATCTGTCAGCGTTAGTCCGAGTGCAGTGATCATTCAGAGCTTTAACACTGTGATTAGGTTATTCTTTTTCATTATCTCATTTGTCAAAAGGGCAGCAATTTGTATGTGTCTGTGTGAATGAGTCAATCATCTGTCTACCGATTCATTCACAAGCCATCGTACTTTCCTTCCTTCTTTTCCTTCTGCTCTTTCTTTCTTTGTTCCTGCCACGATCACAATAGCTAGCACTCTATATTATCTTCCATTAAGCCGAAGGAAAACTGTGTTACATTGATTTTTTTGAGACTCAGAAGGATGTAGTTGCTCAACCGGAAATCAATTCAGCTTTGAAGATGGATGGACTTCTGCATCCTAACAATAATATCAGCATGGAACCTCCCCGAATCAATTCAATGATGACCTCAGTTATTTTGTCGTTTCTTCTAAGCGTGGAATTGCTCCAGCTTTTGTTCACTCAATGGCTAGAACATCTGTGTTTTATTGGTAATTATAAACCGTCTTGTGCTGCAATCAACAATTAGTTTGTGGTCCGCTGAACACAGATGAGGTCATAAAACATAATCGCAACTAGCGAAACTTCCAGTAAGGAGTTATCTTCCCCCGGATAATGGATTATAGATTCAATTTATTTTCAACTGAGCAGACAGGGCTGGCGTGAAAAGAAAATGACATCCGCTCTTAATTGACCATTGGTGGAGCGGTGCAGTGGAGCATGTAGAGCAGCATCAAGGAGTGTTCAAGGCTACGTCAGTGAGACCTGCTGCAAAGTGTTCATCGACATTTGTTCGCTGTTGATGTGCATCACCGCCCCCGAACAACTGAGAGACAACACCTAATATTCTGAACTCAACTCAACAGCAGATCAGCAGGCTTTACACGTTGTTTAAACACACAAAACATTGTTTCAAATCAGTGACTAAAGTGTCAAGCGAGATTTTGACCGAAACACTAGAAAACACCTTTTTAGGAGAATTCAATGGTGCCCTTGTATGTACAAACATGGAGGCAGTTCAACATGTCTTAACATTGTGTGTTCCTTATGAGAACGAGTTAAACCTTCTGCGCTATTGGGTTTTATGGAATTGAATTTGAAATAGGTGTACTTTGAACAGTGAAGTATGTTGACATTGACGGCAAAATAAAAGTGAATTGAAATCTTTGAATCTATGAAATCTCAGTTGAAAAGTAATACATGAGAACATTCAATATTTCCAGTGACATGTGAGTGGATGTGAAAAGCCTTATTTGTACTTTTACATTCAATTTAAGAGTGAGAGATGTTTCAATTGTTGAAAGTACAGCAATGAAAGCAGTAAAGTGTCAGTGAGAGATAGATCAGTTACATTTGAAGAGTAAGAGTGGAAGCTGTCAAATATTTCAGTTTATGTAACCACCAGTTATAAGTGATAAAAGCTTTCAAATAAATTCCAGATGAAGAGGAAGTGATTTAGACAGCTACAGTACTAGTTGCAAGACGGTTCAAATATGTGCACCTCAAAGAGTCCCATTCATGCTTTTTGGGGTTAACCCTTTCCTGTAGAGTGTTCTATAATATTTGGTGCATGTAAATGGTCTGCAAAGGGAGTTTCTCTCCCCCCCCCCTGCCTGAAACTCCTCTATTGGAGTCCTTTATTTACGTCCGTAACATAGTGACATCACTATATAACACTTAGGCTTCCATTGGCTAGCGCCCCAACAGATTGTATATGAAAGGCTATGGGGCGGGACATCTCTACTCTGTTGACCAATCACAACAGCGCAGACTGGGCTCTGGTTTCAGACAGAGGGTGAAAAGAGGTGCTGCAGCACAGGCAGTATGATAAAATATTAATATAAACCTGTGCATCTGTCTGTCTGTCTGTGTGTATGTCTGTCTGTCTGTCTGTCTGTCTGTCTGTCTGTCTGTCTGTCTGCCTGCCTGTCTGTCTGTCTGTCTGTCTGTGTGTATGTCTGCCTGTCTGTCTGTGTGTCTGTCTGTCTGTCTGTCTGCCTGTCTGTCTGTCTGTCTGCCTGTCTGTATGTCTGCCTGTCTGTCTGTCTGTCTGTCTGTCTGTCTGTCTGCCTGTCTGTATGTATGTATGTCTGTATGTCTGCCTGCCTGCCTGCCTGCCTGCCTGCCTGCCTGCCTGTCTGTCTGCCTGCCTGCCTGCCTGTCTGTCTGTCTGTCTGTCTGTCTGTCTGTCTGTCTGTCTGTCTG
>CALSBZ010046610.1:67345-104582 GCA_943591055.1 Gobionotothen gibberifrons
TGTGTGTGTGTGTGTGTGTGTGTGTGTGTGTGTGTGTGTGTGTGTGTCTTTTAACATGGCAAAATGTCCTGCAACAATGCAACTTGAATGTTAAGTGGGTAAAGATAGGCACAATAATTTATCTAAGGTAGCCTTAGCTGGAAGAAAGATGCATGTAGCCTACCCTGGGGTCTAATGAATGTAGTATTATGTAGCTCATCATACTGACAGTCAGAAAGGACAGAGACTTCAGGGAAATAACAGAATGAGTTTCTTGTGAGTTAGTGTAGCTGTGAGCACACACAAAAGCCTGTCTCACACACACTGCACAAACAGTTAAGCTTTGAAATTCACATAAGAAAATCAAGGTGAAAATTTACTTCGCCATCAAGCCAAGACACAACTTTAGAAGGAACTGACTTGATGACTTGATCATTTTAGTAGACAAGACGCTTCAAGTGCTCACTAACTGGTTTGGTGGCAACAGGATTGTTTTTGTTTTCTTGATCTATCAGTAAATTGTTGTGACCAAATCAAAAGCCCCCAAACCAAAAACTCATGATATCCAGTTTACTCATTGTGTAGGACAAACAATTCAAACCTTAAAATGTGAAGCCAGTAAAACCTTGCTAGTTGTGCCTTAAAGACGCAATATTTCTGATGGTCTTCTTAAAATTCATACGAGTCATCTTATATATCTCCATGAGACACAGATGAATCTACAGTGGTTTTTGGTTGTTTTTTCATGTCTTATGCAACCTTAGTTTGTTGGCCTGAGCACTCAGATATGCGACTATATGCATGGATGTTTCCTGTCTCTGTATAATTGAGAAAGTTGGATTTGTGTTTAATCCTAAAATGTGTGTTTGGCCTGACTAAACGTGAAAAGAAACTGTTCAAAGTTTTTGTTCAATTATTTCCCTCTTAGGACACAGAGCAGACTAGTGCAGCTATGGTTGACCGCAGCTAATTCTCTGATGTTTCCAGGCTCTGGATCTGCTCTAAGTGTTTCAGCTCAAAGCGATATGAAAGCTTATAAAACCTCCGTCTATCTCCTGCTCACAGGTCGCCCCGTCCCTCCATTATGGCTCCATGCAATCACAGCTGCGTTTGTGTAGCCTAACCTGCTGGGCCATCCATCACAGGTGGCAGAGATTGCTGTGGAAACTGGCAGCCATCCTGACACTTGGCAAAACACATTTGAATCGAGCCAAAATGGCCCCTGGCAAACCTTTATATGCTTTTTTTTATTATTATTTGTATTTATCTTTAGGCAACCCTGTCTATCATTCTGGAATAGAGAACAGATGTATTTTACCTGGCAAAGTATTGGGCAATCAGGGCTCATTTAATCATAATGACATGAACAGTGTGTAACCAATTTAGCAAATAGTGTGTGGAAGTGAACAGGCAGCTGGAGAGCCACACACAGGCAGGAGGTGGATATGTGATGGGAAGGGACCCCTGCCTGAGGGCTGAGTGGGTGGCCAGGCTCCGAGCCAACACTGTGCCCTTTTCCATATTTCATGGGCTTTAAATTAGGCTCATCTGGCAGCCACTGGATACAGCCACTGCACTGGGAACAAGTAATGGAGATGTCTCTATTATAATGACACCAACAGGTTTATTACGGGAGGTTTTCTTATCACCCAGGGTAAGTATATTAGCTTGGACTTTCTGATTCAGTTCCTGTGTGGACCTGCAAACATCTTCCCAGGTGCTGTTTGGTACAGCTTTTATTTATTCTTCCATGAGACACCGGCTAATTTCTGGTTCCAGCTTTAAAAACGTACAATGTGGAAGTTTCTGATCAACATTATATATTTGGGTCATGGATGTAAAAACAGAACTGGATACAGCGTTAGAGACGGGGATCCGTTCATTCATAAGAATGTTGCTTCTTCATAAAGCTGAAAATGGCCTGACTGTAGCCACACCACCGAACCCAAGGAGCATGCACACTTGTGTTTTCCTTAAGCCCCGCCTCCAACGAACTGTGTCCCTTCCACTCTCAGCTTGATCAAATGTTCGGAGATGGAATATAACTTGATTAGATTTGTAGCCATTTTACAACTTTTGAAAACTCATGATTTAATTAAGGCCAATCTACGGTTCTGGGTAGTTGATTAAAAGAAAAATATTTGCTGATTTACAGAGGTCTTGGACTGACACAGAAGTTCTACTACCAGTTTGGTCAATACGAAAATGTGTCTCAACTGCCACCCTCACTTGCTTTGGACTTGATCTTTGTCAACGATTCCACTTCCTATTTTACACACTGTACATACTAGTGTGAGTGGGAACAACCGTTCACAGTTGTCATTCTGAGCAGTAGTTCTGAAATCTAATCAGCCACTTGCTTTAAATATCCACAGAAGAGTCAACCAAATGTCTGTGAGGTCACCATCACTGGTAATTACATCTTAATTTAATTAATTTGAACTAAGTTTCTGTCTGGTATCACTTCAACACATTAATACAAATATGAAACATGACATCAAATTAGGATTAATTATAGGGGAAGCTGTCACTAAGAAATGAAAGAACATGTTTTCCCATTGTCCCCATTTTGCCAACATGGCATTAACTACAGTACACTCAGATGCATTTTCTTAACACTGTAAGCACTGCAAGAAGCCTTTAAAGGATACACTTTGTGAGTGATTGAACCTGAACCTGCAGGGGAGGGCTCTACATCTGACCCATACCTCACCTCTCCGTGAAGGGTTCATGCAAAAATTGAACTTCCTGCACAGGTTTTCATAAAGTGTCACAGAACTTTCGCTGCCTTCCACGAATGGTTATGAGGTAAACTCTCTCTCAGCACTCCTGCTCACCTCTGCTGCTCCTGTGAAGCCTCCTGTCAATCCTTCGCTGTTGTATTTGTTTTTGGCCGATGAACAAAACACATACTTGAAAAAATGAAAAGCTCCAAGGGTCGGTCTATTTTTCTGAGGCTATAATGTCAGACTGCAGTTCAGACATATGTTCTATGACACTGGGGCCACTGCAGAGACAGCAAAAACACAATTAACAACAACAGAAATAAAGCCTGCCGGCAGGATCTGATTGGCACCTCAGTCACCGTGCTTCCTGCTCGCATTCCTCCAGCCATGAGGATCTGTCTGATACTGCTGATATGAACTCTTGGGGAGAGACTGCAGCTCCATTCCAAAGCTTTGCAACCTGCAGATTATCCGATACAGGATGAGAAAAAAAGTGTCTCCTCTTTCCTATTATTTTCACGTTACATTGAGCTGCTTCAATATCCACACAGACCATCTGCTGTCAGCTTACTTTATTCTGCTTGTGTCTTGAAAACTACAGTTAAAATCAAATGACCGGTCACAGTTTGATACCTTACAAGTTATTAGCACAATTAATGTGATTCACAATCCAATAAGTGACCGCTAGCAGCCGGCATTAAGGAAGTGCTCGGCCCTCCCAGCGAGGGCTTCATCTCAGTTTATAGATATAGCAGCATGCATGCTAATATACAGGTTTACACAGCCATGGGTAGAATCTCCTCTTGTGGATCATTATTATTAAGATGGCAGTAAAGTGTTATTTATCTTGCATTGTTGGAGGAGCCCAGGAGATTTTCATTGGCCGTAATGCCTTTGAATATTGAACCTTGTGCCTGCAGAGGGAGGTGTGGAGCAGCGGAGCCTCCAGCAGCCTGGTGAGGTGACCAGGCTTCAGCACCACGGTCTGATTAGGAATGCGAGCCACATGGAGGGAAAGTGCTGATAGACAGCACGACCCCTGAAGAGGCATCTGGGAGATTTAAGGCGTTTTCACACCTTGTTCGCTTGGAGCTGCGAACTCTGGAGTGCTCTCTCTCCCACTTAGTTTGCCTCTTTTGGCCAAATGAGAGCATAGCAATCAGAGTGGTGAGACCTCGCTGGGAGACACGTCTCTGAGGACACTCCCAAACCAAGTCCACACGTCCTCTGGACTCGGGACGTGGTCTGACTGTGATCTGACTTCACAAAGCACTGGTTGCCATGCACTGTTTGTTCATGTGACTGCATCATTCACAAAAAGTGAGAGTGATCTGAAACAGGGTTCTAAAGCGTCTCCTCGTCTGTGACCCTGTTCTCAAGACCTGAATATCAAAATGAACCCAGCAGTTGTATTCCCTTTCTTTAAAACACTTAAATTGCCATAGTGTTTTATGTTTCATGATATTAATAGCATCGCATTTGAAGGATGGGATACTCGTTTAATTAAAATCAATTAAAATGTAATTTCAATACAATAACTCTTTTTAATCTATCTCGACACTAAATAACCCAGTCATGGAATACTGACTCCATGGCTGAGAAACTTTTGTTGAAACATAAAAATATGTGTAATGCATATTGAAATATTGAGTCAAAATGAGTTTTTAACTGAGCTGTACCGAAAAGATATTCCTAGATGAGAAAGGATCAGAGGGACATCCCACTACTTTATATGACAGATGTATCAAAAGGCATTACAGTTAGGCTACTGATGTTTCAGACTCATGGTGAGGGCCATAGATTACAAGTTACGTAAAGGACCAGTGTGACGGATTAAGATTGATGTTAGAAAAAAATAAAAGGACAAAAAAAGAGACAGGAAATGGATAATGCCGTGGGGATTGCCCACATTATTGAGTATGTAAGTTGCTTTGGATAAAAGCGTCTAACAAGTAACATGTAATGTTAATGAACAATTACAGGCCCATATCAAACCTCCCATTTCTAGGTAAAATCATTGAAAAAGTTGTTTTTCAACAGTTGAGTAATTTCTTGCTTTTTAATGACTGTTTTGAAATGCCATTTTCTTAATGTCTTTCATCTTTGTAAAGCACTTTGAATTGCCTTGTGTTGAAAGGTGCTATATAAATAAACTTGCCTTGCCTAACCTTTTCTTTGGTGTTTGATAACGTCGTCACCATGGTAACCTTTGATCTCTGGGCTTACACACACAGGTGTTTGATTACGTTGTCACCTCAAACACAAACACACAGACTGGAGTTTAAAGACTGTCTCAGACTATTATTTTCTGTCTGTATTTATGTCTGTTCTTCATTCTGACTTCAACACTATTTTATACATTATTGGTGACGTATGGTTTTAGTTCAAAAGCTTGCAGTTCAAATATTCTGATGCTTTTCAAAGCGTTTATACTTTCTTTTCTCTTCTTAATACACATTCATTCCCTACTACTTACATCTGATATGTAACTCCTTCAGCCTATTTTCAGCTGCAGAAACCATTCAACTATTACATTATTCAGGACATTAAGGCTATACATGTTGTTGTGTATACCTTTTTTAAAACCTTTTATTTTAAATATTAAGCTATTTTTCCTACTCTTCCAGTTTAACATTTCTCTTTCAAGTTTTCAACAAAGTCATTGCAATGCATTTGAGCTGTAACAATTTTGATTCAAATCATTTCACTTTTCTGCATTTCTCCGCTAAGTTCAGCAACACACTTACTTGGTTTTTGTAGCCAAAAGCAGCTACGGAGACCATTCAACTAATAACATATTCATAAACATTTTTCTGCATTTTCAGCTAAATTCAGCAACAAATGTTCACAGTTTACAGCATTCGCACGCATTTTCAGCAGGAAATGCATTTTCTAGTTTGCATTTTAAATTCTGATATTTATTTAGACGACACACACACACACACACACACACACACACACACACACACACACACACTTTGGTCTGTTCCTTCTGTTGAGTGTCTGGCAACATTGGTGAATATTTTGTGCATTTCTCAGTATGACAGTTTATTCTGGGAAACATCCACTGAAAACCAATCTAGCCTGCAGCTGGAGGCCCGACCAATCAGCTCTCTGTGGGGGGTGTGTGATGAGTGATTCGATGACTGCTGTTTGTTGCTATGTCAAGAAAAATTAACAAGATTCAAACATGACTTGCAAGCAGCCTGTATAGGTCGATTGTTCAGCAGCTTATTACGACCTATAGTCACGTTTTAAAGTTTAGCACCTCTAATGGTCGTGTAAGAAACAACAAATTGTGGCAATTGCAAACGCTCCGGAGGGTCATATATTCACAAATAACCCTCTCTGGAAAATCCTAAATTGTAGAATAGTTTGGCCATTAAAATGCTTTTTGATTTGATTTATAGCGAGAAGTATATATTGTACTTTTAGAATCCACGTCCAGTGGATGTGTAGGATCTATAGTTTGATAGATATTACGAAGATGATTTGAGGTCTCGCCAGGAGAACGTGTAAATACTACGTCATTCCCCTATTCATTTCTATTGACGGCAGCGTCCATGTAAAGTTAGCGGCCGTCAACCCTCACGGGGTGAAAACAGTATTTCCGGTCTCGAAGTTTTCATAATAAAACCGGAAGTATTCCCCTCACTGTCAAATTATTTCACAGTGATATATCTGCCGTATTCATCCACTAAAAAACATCAGTTTATCCTTATCAACATTCATTGGTTTAAATTGTGTACAATGCTTTTGTGTTTTTAACCCTAGATTCGGAGAAACAAATAGTTTTTTCGGAGTTTAGGATGGCCGAAGACACTACACTACCCATAATCCTCAGCTATCGTTTGGGACTACAACATCCGCTTTGCTTGACAAACCCCGTGATTAGTCCTCAAGCTCTGTGATTGGATGTTGGAGTGGCAGTGCGCCAAGGTTACGCCGAGCATCAAGCAGCTCTTTGAAATGGAATGAAACCACGGCAGACTATCCAAAACTGGATTCGAACGGGTCCGGCTCCAGCTCAGAACTACACATGCTGGCTATATGTGTTTCGCAACATGTTCAATAGAGTGGCGAAGTCACACCGATCTACTTCCGGTCCATGGGACCTTATTTCGGAAAAATAATGTATTGAAGTCAATGGAGAGAGAAAACGTATCTTTCGATCCCGTTTGAATTGTGCCACGAATTACACATATGATGTTTGTCAATCTTGAAAAATAATTTCCATGTCAAAAAAGTCACAGTTTGTCGTAAAACTGTTGAAATATAAGACTATGAAAAATACGCAACTAGAAAGACTACAAATCCCAGAGTCGCGTAAGTGATGTCACAATTGTTTTCCTCC
Organism: Gobionotothen gibberifrons; assembly: GCA_943591055.1. Classification (NCBI taxonomy): domain Eukaryota; kingdom Metazoa; phylum Chordata; class Actinopteri; order Perciformes; family Nototheniidae; genus Gobionotothen; species Gobionotothen gibberifrons. Next base: position 74,405 of record CALSBZ010046610.1, read on the forward strand.
ACTAAGAGATAGCTAAGAACAGCGCCATATAGATATAATCTATCTATATGGCGCTGGCTAAGATAAGATAACTTTAACAAGATGCCTGTGTGCTTAGTACCAGGTTGTTATCATACCAGCAATGGGTCTTGCTCGTTCTTTCGCTTCCCGTCTGATGAAAGGACCAGGAGTGGCTGGATCAAGTTAGCTACCTAGCTAGTAGCTAGCACGTTAGTTAGCATTACAGCCTTGTCATTTTTATTAGCCTTAATATGAAGTAACATTAAGTAACCCAACATGTTAAACAGTACGTGTTGTAGTCATATTTCGTGAACCCTTAAGAGTACTGTCACACCGGTGTGATCATTCTATAATACACGATTTAAGCCCGGGGGAGAAATGCTAACGCTAGCATCGGCGATCGCCGATCTTTTCTTCTTCATGCTATCTGCACAAATGGTTGACATTAAACATTAAAAAGACCAGGCAGTTCAGAGAGAATCAAAGGAAGGCAGGCAGGCATCTTTGCATGACATTCTTCAGGACGTGTTTCATTGTGGTGATAGTGAGGGTAGTCAATCGTTTTGTTGACAAGACAGTAGTGACGGCCATCTTGGTGACGTGTGTTGTTGTGCGAGACCAGAGATGTAGGTCATTGAGCGTTTCACACAAAAAAATGTGTTACTTCACAGTTTTATGACACTTTTTTTGTTTTTTTACTTGCAAAACTAAACTACTACTACTAAACATGTTAAAGAAACACGTGAGTTGTCTCACGTGTTTCTTTAACATGTTTAGTAGAAGCAGCATATAGTTGAGTTTGGCGTCTAGGCTCGGGCCTCATCACTCCACAGATATACATAGCACGATGAGTGATGATTAAATAACTAACCCCCCGAGCCTACAGGTGGAAGCTGGGGTGGAAGCTGGGGTGGTGGTGGGGCAGGCAAGCAGCAGCGACGTAGAGGTAGCTGCAGCAATAGATGCAGCAAGCAATGCATAGAGAGATATCTGGCAGGTTAAATAGAGCGGCGTATTAAGGAGACTCTGTTTGGTTGGTTGTAGAGTGGCAAGGCGCGTTATGTATGAATGCAGCATAAGTGCTCGAGTTGACTGCCTGAACTAGCTCGCAGGCTTCGCCCCATATGTGTAATTCGTGGCACAATTCAAACGGGATCGAAAGATAATCTTTCTCTCTCCATTGACTTCAATACATAATTTTTTCGAAATAAGGTCCCATGGAGGTCCCCCGGAAGGGGAGGGACTTCGCCACTCTATGGCACATCTTTACTGGGAATTGTAGTTTGAAAAGACGTTTTTGTATTATCCATAATTAGAAGTAGCCAGTATTAAACTGTGTACACTGGTGTTATCAAATTTAAAACATATAGTTAATAAATGGGTGAAAATTGCTTGTGCCCATAATGGGCAGTATTAATATATACCCACATGACAGCTAAGGTCAGAAGAGCTTTATTTAACAGCTGGTCTTATGTCTGTGACCCCTCCTGTTGTTCATCGATAAGCCTGAAACATGCACTTGTCAAGGTTCAGAGGCACATTTTGCAAATATGGCAGTAGCCATCGATCATCTTAAGATAAGATAAGATAAGATAAGATAAGATATACTTTATTGATCCCAATTTGGGAAATGTTTTTGTTACAGCAGCATGTACAACATGCACTTTATTGTTACTTTGTAATTCTACTCCACTAAAATTCAGAGGTTAACCTGGTATTTTTACTCCACTACATTTATTTTAGTTACTTTGCAGATTCTGATTAATGATGTGAAATATAAACAACCCTTAAAGCAAACTTTAGTTACACCTGAGTAAAATTCAGGGAAGGTGATTGTCAAGTGCCAAAATAAACGGTGCAATATATTAGTACTTTGTCAGGCTTAATATTTAACTCTAGATACCCCAAACTTTTTTTTCCTATTCAAAAGAAGAACTTAACTTAAAGTATTCTTTAATGTTTAAATAAAGCCTTATTAGTTTATCTGTTTTGCACATCCTCCTGTTAATGTCTTTGGACGTCCTGCATTAACATGTTTTATTGTAGAGATCACTACAGTATCTTCTTGGTATTTTCTATTCTATATTTCTATCATTGACCCTCTACTTTCCCCCTATTTTGTATGTAGGCTACTCTTAAAATGTAAATGTTGTCATCAAATATAACATATTCAATAAAAGAAATCAATATCGTGCTTTAACCACTAGGGGGTTAAAAACTGTCAAGTTTACAGTGTTAACACAATAAATTATACTTTATGAAGATGTTACAAATAACACACAGCATACAATACCATAATAACTTTGTATTATTAGTGTAGGACACTTATGTATGTATAACATCTGAAGATGTGTAGTTGTATTCATGTTTTCACATAATTTTACAGGATATTGCCATATTATTTCACATATTGTAGTTCTACACATTAATATCTGAGGTATATCCGTCATGTAATGGTAAGCTATTGAAATTGTGATTCCATAGATGTGTCTCCCATCACCCAAATCCCCTGACTATTCTCTCAACTCAGTATTTACATTCTTATATTCAAAGAAAATCAGTAATATCTTTAAAAACTACAAGTCCCTTTCTATAAGCTGTGCACCGTTATGGTGTAAATATAACCATATATATATATCTACCAATTGGATCAAATATAAAAGTCAGCCGAATTCCTATTGATACTGCAAGGAGGATTATGGGTAGTTCGATGCTTTAGCCTATCAAAACCTCTGAAAAAAGAAATGTGTCTCTCAGAATCTAAAGGGAAAAACCTATGGGAAAAACACAAAAGCAGTGTACACAATTTAAACCAATTAATGTTGTGTAATTAACAAGGATAAACAGATGTGCTTTAGTGGATGAGTACTGCAGATATCACTGTGAAATAATTTGACAGTGAGGGGAATACGGTTTTATTATGAAAACTTCGGGACCGGAAAAGCTGTTTTCACCCCGTGAGGGTTGACGCTAACTTTACATAGGGGGAAATACATACACGTTCTCCTGGCGAGACCTCAAATCATCTTCGTAATAACTATCAAACCATAGATCCTACACATCGACTGGACGTGGATTCTAAAAGTACAATATACACTTCTCGCTAGAAATCTAATCAAAAAGCATTTTAATGGCCAAACTATTCCACAATTTAGGATTTTCCAGAGAGGGTTATTTGTGAATATACGACCCTCCGGAGCCTTTGCAATTGCCGCGAATTGTTGTTTCTTACACGACCACTTGAGGTGCTAAACTTTAAAACGTGACTATAGGTCGTAATAAACTGCTGAACAATCGACCTATTTGGTCGTATGAGTTGGAGGACTGTAATGCATTGGTCTTCCTTTAATACTACTCAAAATCTAATTTATTGGATCAAGCTAAATAAAACAAACTTGTTGAAGACCAATGACAGTTCAGTGAACAGCATGTTGGTCTAATCAAATAAATAGTTCATTTTGATGTTTGAGCAAAATAATTATCCAAAAAATGCAATGTTATCCTGTTAAATATAATAAGAAACACAGTAATGTGAAGATATGGATGATCAAAGTGGCCCAGATAAAGTAAGAAATATGTTTATCTGCTGTTCTCTCTCATGCTCCCCCCCCCCCCCTCCATTCACACTGTCCTTGATAAGTGTGCTTAATGCTGATATGGAATTCTCCCCACATCTCCCACCCGAGCCCAAAGGCGTCAGGCAACAGGACACAGTGTCACTGGCGCAGCAGAAAAACCGTTAAGCAGATTTACTTGCACGCTTACTGGTGAGAAGAGGTGGGAGGCAAAAAATAATGACATTTTTCCATCACTGACTGCATGAGAGACATCTCTTTTTTGCCCTTACTGAATAACCGGTTTATATATGTAAAATCATGTTCCCTCACTGGCGCTAGCCCAAGGACCTCACACCCTGAAAACCACACCGCCATGCCAGCAGCGGGCTGAAGGGCGGGGGGGCGAAGTGGAAACATGGAGGCAGAGGTTACAGTGACAGGACACAGGCTTCTTCTTCTGTGGTTTCTCAATATCATTGGTGGAGGAGAAACATGGCAGTTACTCCTGTTACTTATTAGTGCATGGCTTTGTCTGCTTTTACTTTCAGCCACTGAAGTACCCAGGGTTCAGTGATTCTATCCCAACAAGTTCTCCAAATTAAACCACAAAATATGCAGTTTTACAATCCCCCCAGAACCCTCTAGAATACATTTTCTCAAGCTTGTATCAGCAAGATGTTATCTTTTTATGATGAAGAAAAAGTTGTAGACAAGTGGTGTCAATCAATTACAGAAAGTTGCATCAATCATCGTTCTAATCTGTGTTGATCATGATTAATCACAAGTTTAATTTATTCACTTGTATTTTGGTGGGAGATAGAACAAATACATGTGTTGTGTTGAATAAATCATGACAAACTGGTGAGAGTAATAATTTCAGAATTATTGGCATGAAGTTTTCCAACACTGAGCTAAAGAATCGACAAAGCCGCTACATAATGTGCTACTCATATGTGCTACTCATGTGCTACTCATATGTGCTACTCATATGTGCTATTCATATGTGCTACTCATATGTGCTACTCATATGTGCTACTCATATGCTCGTATGGTAGTATTCTTCTTACTACATCACACTGTGATCTGTTCCTACAGTAGTGATCATGTCAGCTTTCAACTTTAAGAAACTGGCGCATGCTTTATCAAACTGCCTTTCCTGTTTTCACCACACAAAAGACGCAGTGCAGTTACTCGAGGTAGTAATGTTTGCTTCCTGATGCCCAGTGATCTCTTGTCAGTGTAATACAGGAGGAAGTTTGGCTCAAACCCGGTAATGGGATTCATTTTTTAACACATTAAGGTTCAGATTACTCGCCAGCGTTAACATAGCTCTAGTTTAGACAAATAAAACACTTGATCGGGTTTAAGGAAGAACCATGGCTTGTGTTGACATAAGCACTTCCATGCAAATCCATAGTCATGGTTAAGATAATGGAACGATCGAATCATGCCTTTAAAAAGTGAACTGTTGGTTGGAAAGAGACAGCGGTCTGTTGTTGAATTGTGTATTTAGTAGTGGAAGTCCCAGGCAAAATTGCCTTTTATTAAATTAAAATGTAAATAAACCTCTGTCTTCTTTTAAATAATATATATATTACATTATATATAAAGTAATTATATAATAAAAATAGTAGTTATAATAAAAACCTATAATTGAGTTATCTTTCATCAAACAGGTTTTCAGACCAATACTTTAATTAAATATCAGCTCATTAGCAGGATTTATTAGACATATTTATTACTTTAATTACTTTTGTTTACCTGCTGTCCCCATTTGTTTGGCCTGCATTATGACAGTGCATGCCAGTGTCACTCATTTGTAGAAACCTGAAACCTGTATCACTACGCTGCGGTGGATAATCAGGTTGGATTTTAGATTTCACAGAAGGCTGATATTCTCATTATCTCCAGAAGGCCGGCGTCAGTACGTGATCTGCCATCACACTGTTAGCTTCAGTGTGTAAAGAGAGTAAAATCAATATGGTTTTGATAGCCAGGGTTAATAACAAATGCTATTGCTAATAAACCACTTTCTCTCAGATCCTTTGTGCTGATGGTGTTAAAGCTGTTTGTCTGCTGGGATGATTTATCTGCAGTGTTTCCCACTCTACCTGCCTTCACTCAAGGGTAAAGTGTGGATGTTTCGCCCTGACGGTGCATTGGTAGGACAGACACGCTCTGTTCCTGGCCTTCTTCTTTTTTCTTTCTACTGAACCAGGTGTTGTATTCAGATTGCCCTTGAAAGCCGTCCTCTGTTATGCCGATTTTTTTTATGAATTCATTTTTGATGAAATGATCTCCTGTGCCAACGCATATAAAGTGCAGCTGGAAGGTGACGGTGTAAAAGGGGATTGTAAATGTGTAAAAGTGCTGCGAAGGACAGAAACAAATGTTCTCCATATCTCCTGTAAGAAGGATAATATGTCCATAAATTCAATTACAAACAGCCCAGGACAGCTATTAGTTCCATGATTTTTAAACATTATATTTTTTGTGGAATCATTTGCTTATCTATGATGATTTTAACAATCAATAATGAGTTCTTATCGGAAGCTGTGTTCGGACAAATCGATTCACTGGTGTGACTCTCTTAGTTAGCAGTGGCAATAGCAACACTATTGTTATGAAGGCTGTAAATAGACTTTCGCTAAATATATATTAATGACGTTAATAGATATTTTGCAGCTGTTTGGACTCGTTCTTTTTGCAATTGTTATTACCAACACTGTTTTTTTTGGTGTGTTATCACCTTGTGAGTCTGTGAGCCAATGTTTGACACTCTATAGACACACGTGAGAATAACTTCGTCACTATGGACTGACGGCTTCGGGCCGGGTAATATTGCACATGTGGGTTTGCACAGTACAGTTAAACATTGCGTATTTGCACATAATTTATACTAATTATTGAGGTAGTATTTATTAACTGATTAAACCGTATTTATTGGAATGTCGTCGGGCAGGTGCTGGTCGGGTCCTCGGCTCCGCCTGAAAAGATAGGGGAGTTTGCGAGAGCACCGAGAGTAGGCTATGTATGCTGGTGTAAGGATGACAGCGGTTGAGAGTAATCAGGGTGCAAATAATATGTTGAATGTCTGTGGCTGATGATTGTGCGCACCTGGTGCCCTGTGTTGTCTCCTCCCCCCTCACCTGTGTCTTGTTAGTGTGTGTGTATTTAGGTGCTGTTTTCTTGTAGCTGGTGGGGGTGTGTGAGATATTTGTGGCTGCAGGATGTGTGCAAGGTGAACAGCAGGATTGAGGCTGTGAACTTTGTGCACATGATTTTAATAAATGCCCACGTCGGGTTATATTTTTGGACGTTCTGCCTCTGCCTCCTTGCTTGGTCTGGGCCGCTCAACGGTCAGTCTCACACTCAGTAAGAACTCCAGAAGTTGGGGGGGTAGGCAGTTGGGTAAAAGTCCATTGGAGCCATCTGGCGTTGCGGCTGGTGTGACCACATGGCACGATGGCCTCTAGTTTTTATATTAAAAAAGAGAAAAATAAGGCTTTCTTTTTTAGTTCGATGAGGGGATATTCAATAGGTTCAAGATTCTCATGAACAAACAGGACCTATACATAAGCATTAGCCTGGGTGATTTAGGGATTAAGTGCCTTGCTCAAGGACATCAGGAGTATCAGGGGGTGAACTTGCACCTGTCCAGATGGAGCTCCGGTTCCCAAGCCAATGCCCCATGTACTGAGATGTATTGATTTTTGCACATTAAAATATCCAAACATTTTTAAATAAAAGCAAAGGTTAATGTAGAACATCAGCCAATTATTTGGGAAAGCGGTAATACGAACAATGGTTTCACCTGTGGCTTCTCCTGGTAAAAAAACATTTGCTCATTCTGGTGCGCCAATCCCACCTCCACCTGTGTCCAATACACAGTATACATGATCACTAGGTGCCCGTAACTGCCTTCAAAATAAAAGCATACAGAATTACTTTTACTAACAAAAGAAATGACAATAAATAAAGATTAATTTAATATAAACAAAAACAGCTAGAAAATAAATGTCTAATAAAAATATAGCTCCAACAATGAGTAAAATCTATCGAGTGTCCAGAACCTCGACTGGCATGAAATGTAGTTTATATTCTCCCTGCTCTCAACACCTGAATTCTTTGGAACTCAAAAAAAGGTTGAAATCCACTGAAGCTATTTTATGCAGCAAGGAAGCCTTGGCATAGTTCACATGTACATCCGTCTCCTAGGACGGCAAAATTAACCTCCGAACACACCGGACCTTTTCCCGGGAGTCAGGGGGCTAATGATGATGACAGACTCTGGGCTCTCTTTGTCCTCTGGGAGGGAACATGTGAGGGAAAGTGAGGTGTACTCACATCAAACATGGCTGATATATGAAAAGATGAGGTGGGGTGTTCGGATGGTAAGTACAGAGGCGATGAGGGTGGTATAGAGGTGAAAAAGCACATTGTCAGATACTATCACTCTCCCCAAAGGAACCACATCAAGCCCCTCAGCACCTGCCTGAGCGCTGACTGTGACATTTATCCATGCTGCTATGACTAAAGCGTTCCAGACAACCCTGTCTGAAAACCAAACATCTGACTGGCCCATCTTGGCGGCTGCGCTGAAATGAAGCTGTCATTCCCGCCGCCGCTCTTTCACTGTGTGTCACCCTGTGGGAGAGATTGATGCTCTCCCTTTTCTCCTCTCCTATTCAGCTCCTTTGGTGGGATTAGGAGATTTGAAACGTTGATGAAGTTCAGACGGCTACAAATGGGCACACAGATACATCTTCATTATGCCAGGGAGCGCTCCTAAAACATTATCATTAGTCTTCAAACCTCAAAAGCTGGCCAAGTATAGGCTGTCATTTTAAAAGCAGCCCCGTGTGTCTGGCTCCTGTCTGCTGCCATTCAACCATATGGATCTGATATGGGTGATGAAGTTTTACAATATGTCTTAAAAAGTTTCATCAGTAGATTTTTGCATAAATGGAGTGGCATGTTCAATAAACTCAAGACAGAAGGAGTGCAGCGAGGCCATACACATCAAAATGTGTTCCCACAGGGAAGGAATGGACTGTCCCTCCTAAAATACAAACATTTAAAAGGCTGTATTATGATCATGATGCTTTAAACAGCCACATCTGCCTCTCTCATTAAACCTGTAATCTCTCACTGAATTATCTCTCATTCACATCCCGTCTTCTAGAACTACTATAATAAAGTTGGTTTCCAAATTACATTATGCTGTTAAACTTCATCATCACAGTGTTATATTTCCTGGTAAAATGTTTTTCCGGTTTGTACATTTATGTCCCGCACATGATTCAGGTAGGTGGTGTCTGCAGTTGGTTTGCATCCCATGTCGGGTTAGGGTAACACAACCAGAGCTGGTGGTTCAATGTCCATAGCCTCAAAGCAGCTATAATGGATATGTTTACAACAACAACAACTTATGTTAATGATTTTGTGACCATGTAAAGGGTTCTCTTATGGTGATGAGACTGCAGATATCACCTGCTTTACAGAGTGATTCTTCCTGAGATTCTTCCCTAGCCGCTAGCTGTCTATGGCCAGCATCAATTCAGCCTCTTCGCTCTTTTTATTAGCTGAGAGCTGGGCTGTGGTGTCAGCTTCATAACCATGAGTGATATTACAAGGACTACATTTTATGATCTATGGTTTCATCTTATTGTTAAACTGTAATGCCCTCAACTGTTTTTATGTTTTGATACACTTTGACCACTCTCATTATTTTTTCCTACTCAGCGCACAACGGCAAACAGAGGCAGTAGGTGCTAGCTGGAGAACCTAGCTGAGCCTTCAGTTTGTAAAGAGTTAGAATTTTGGAGTGATTAAAGTGAGATAATATCAGACTTACATTTATTAGGTGGACACAAACTCAACTCAAACTGATTGATAAATCAGTTGTCCCAAAAGTACTTGAAGTGTAAATATGCAAATATTTGCTAAGGGTTTTCTATGTTTTAACTTAAGAGATGATGATGATATGTCTTAGTTGTGTTTGCAACTGCTTTTTGCTGCCCACATTTCAGTCTGCAACTCAGGTGGTTGTTTTAGAACTGGAATATCTATGTTTGGCAGTGGGTAAGAACTGATGCCTCGCAGCAAGAGGAGATGAGCCCTACTTCTCTCTGCATGGGGAAGTGCATGTTGGCATCTAGGCTCTGACCTAATCCCTCCTTTTCATACTGCATGGATCAGAAATCATCAGAAATCTGTATCCAATAAGTTACTTAAAATGTTTTATGTTTACAGTAGTTAACAGAATGGTGTATTCATTCATGCTGGTTTCAAAATGAAGTCAGGAAACATTATGATTCCATACACACTTCGTCCAGGTAAGAGAACAAACACGTCTATATAAGCACCTTAGTAATTGGGTAGCATTCAATATCCTGCAGCAGCATGGGGGTACTGTGACAAAATACTAATAAGCTTTTGGAGGTGGGAGAAGTAGACGGAGCCTGTCGGAGTTTCTCCTTACTAACTTGGCATGTGTGCGCCTCCTGAGAGGCTAATTTTGAAGAAAACAAATACTTGGTATGTTTTCCTTTTTTTGCTTCTTCTTTGGAGACTATGTTGTACATTTTAAATGTCCATGGATTCTTATTTTTGTGTGTATACAACTAAAGGCTGTGCACAGGCAAACACAGGTTTTCATTTCTTATCTGAGACAGCTTAGTAAATGGGGCCCTCAAAGAATACAGGCTTATAATCACAGGAAGTCAGTGACGCTAACATGATGTAAGAAGACTGCAGGATGACAGTGTTCTTACTTCGATCTGCAGCAGGGCCTCCTCTCTTTGGCGAAGCACCTCCACGTCTTCCTCACTGATCTCAGACAAGAAAGCTTGAGCCCCTCCATCTGAACCCACTGCTTCTCCAAACAGAGAAACCTCCTCGATCTGCTCAGTGGACTGGGTCTGAGGACTCTGTAAGAGCACACAAACAAGTTACATCATAATATATAGTCCTGTTACTATGGTAGCAGATATAGTCTGACAGAGAGTGGTACCACCAGCACACTGTGGCCCCATTCCAATTCACAGAAAGGAACCAGGAATACTTTTTCAGACCTCTAGTCGCAATGGATGTACGTAATCCAGAGACTATTGTAAATTGAAAAAGTTAGATGAGTAGTCAATTGCAGTCAGTGTTATTTTTCTTTAATGTTTATCTAAATACTCATTATACATTTACTAATTTAAATGTTTCCTCTCTATATGTCAGCACCACTTGAATCAAAGGGAAAATATTTTACTTTTAATTTCACTACATTTATTATTAAGAACCTAACATCATCAGCTACAATATTAAGTGCTCACAAACCCCATACATGTGACCTCCAGTACGTCACAACCTAACATTTGTGAAGAGTAAAGCCTCAGGAAGTGCTTGTTTTTTTAAAAATACTTAATTTCTCTAACATGAAACTGACTATTATTCTTCTATGAAGGTTATTAATGTTCCTTTTCTTTTCCATTTCTTGTTAAAGTAGGGCATAGCTGTAGCCACCACAGCAGTGACAGAAATAGTCTATGTTTTCCATCATATTAGCCTTTGTTCAGAATCAGAATCAGAATACCTTTATTAGTACCACAGAGGGGAAATGTACGTTGTTACAGCAGAAAAACAGCCAAAGACAGCTTAATGTTACGTAGTAACACAATGGGAAGATCAAACCAAACCATGTTCACTTCTGGAATTAAAGAACTGACAACTCAATAAAGTTGAATGTACATTTGCCAATTAGTGATATTTGAAGAGCTAACAGAGTTAGCTAACAGCAGAGAATGTAGGGACAGCTGATACTGAGGATGTCCATAAAACTCATTACATGTGCAAACAATAGTCAGAGGCAGGCCAGGTTGAATTTTTTGCATTGCTAATGTGTTCCCCCTCGGTTTGGCTGACTACACAGCTAAGTCATGGCGGAGGGGTCAGAGCGGGTCAGAACACGTGGACCAATCGGGGCTGAGTCACAGGGCTGTGTCTACCGGCCACAATCTGACTCACCGCTCCACAACAAACTCTGCAACATCGTGCTCCCTCCTCCACATGCATACCCTACGCAAATGATCTTGAATATATTAAAACATCACACAGATGGCACAGACTCTCAAGACAATCCTTCTGCTCAAGTTCACATTGTGCTGGAAAGTTCACACAGTTCCTCAAGTTCTCTGCTGTTCGTTCCCGTTCCACTCTGATGAAGTGAATCCAAAGACGTGGGTGGAAAGCAGTCAATAAGATTTGCATTGATCTGACAAATGTTTCTCTAAATGCATATGTATGACATCTGAAAGTCAGGACGCCTCTCACCATTTGCAATCCTTGAAGTGAAAAAGTACAACAGGAAATAGACTCCTACTGCCACTGCTCAGACTACATGTACAATAGTTTTCACAATTTCTTCTCCCACAATGTACTCAGTAGGCAGTGAACTTGCTGCTATGCTTTGAAGGTAGTCAGATTTCAGCCTGTCCTCCTACAAAAAACGACCAAATAGGTCGATTGTTCAGCAGCTTATTACGACCTACTGTATAGTCACGCTTTAAAGTTTAGCACCTCTAGTGGTCGTGTAAGAAACAACAATTTGCGGCATATGCTCCCGTCAGAGTCCTGCATTGACGGGTGACCCGCAAAAAAAGTGATTCGCGGGTGGTATTTTTTCAAACGCTTTTTTCCGGGTTCGGTTCTGGCTAAAACAAAGATGATGCGGGTCGGGTCGCGGGTGTTACATAATAAATATATTAAAATAATAATAATTTAGTTTAATGTTTAAATCCTCAGACCTCTCCCCCGCGGGACCGCGCATAATCATAACCTCTGCAGCGCATCAATCTGCTGCTGAGCGCGCCACATTCTAAATGGCTGAGGTGAAGCTCTAGCGGAGAATACAGCATTTTCAATAACTCTTCCTCAAGAGCGAAATCCAACGTCTGGGAGGCTTTTGGTGTCATCCTAGATGGAGAAAATAACCAACATCCCACGCTTTTTGAGACAAATATGCAACTGCGTGTGTTAATAATTGCACGTTTTCACTGCTCATATATATGCGAGTTCGGGTCGGATTGCGGATCTTGTGCCGACGGGTCGGGTCGGGTTGCGGAACTCATTGGCAATATATGCGGGTAGCGGGGCAGGTTCGGTATTGCACGTCGCGGGTGCGGGGCAGGAGCGGGTCTTGAAAATCAGACCCGTGCAGGACTCTTGCTCCCGTTGATTGCAAACCCCCCGGAGGGTCGTATATTCACAAATAACCCTCTCTGGAAAATCCTAAATTATGGAATAGTTTGGCCATTAAAATGCTTTTTGATTAGATTTCTAGAGAGAAGTGTATTGTACTTTTAGAATCTATGTCCAGTGGATGTGTAGGATCTATGGTTTGATAGATATTACGAAGATGATTTGACGTCTCGTCGGGGGAACGTTAATATACTACGTCTTTCCGCAGCGTCCATGTAAAGTTTGCGTCAACCCTCACGGGGTGAAAGCAGTATTTCCGGTCTCAAAGTTTTCATAATAAAACCGGATGTATTCCCCTCACTGTCAAATTATTTCACAGTGATATATCTGCAATACTCATCCACTAAAAAACATCAGTTTATCCTTGTTAATTACACAACATTGATTGGTTTAAATTGTGTACAATTGTTTTGTGTTTTTAATAGGGCTGTCAAACGATGAACATTTGTAATCAGATTAATCACAGCTTAAAAATGAATTAATCATGATTAATCACCATTCGAACTATGTCCAAAATATGCCATTTCTTTATGTATATTGTTGTGGGAACACAATACAACTATAAAACGTGCAATAAAAGGCATACAACACAGCAAGTAAAAGATAGGATAAAACACCAATGAAAAAAAGCTACATACTACAGTTTTTAAACTACAGTTTTTAAACTGTAGTATGTGCTTGTGTGTTTCATTGGTCTACTGCCTGCATATGCTATTCCATGGTAGTATTCATATTTAACCTCTATTTTGTAGAACAGTCAAACATAGTGTGCACCTAAATATTTAAATATCACCCATAGCACGTGAAAACCAGAAGCTGAAATGAAATCCATAAATGACATTTGTCAACACACTCTCTTGTATAGTCTTCTGTACAGATCTGCATACAGTACATTGTATAATTATGTTTCATTTGTTCTACTGCAATCCATAATAAAAGATAAATATGTTTTGTTTTAGATTATCTAGTATTAGTATTAAAAATAAGGATTCATTTAAATCAGTTCTGCATTAAATAATGATTCACTTTTTGATTACCAGCCTCTACTTCTGTTATTTCAATATTCACAGTAAAAATAAACTATTGCCAGTAAGCAGTTTGGTTTCCGATAAGAACGGCAGTGCTCGGAGTCAGATGTGAAGAATGGAGTCGCTGTGATATTAGTGAGACACTACACAGAGCTTCAAAGAGCCCTTGTGAGGAAGCAATCGAGCAGGGAAATGCCATCTGGTCATCCAGCTCTCTTTTGAATGACAGTGAAACAAAGGGCAGATTTTCACCCCCCATATCAGCTCACCTTCTTGTCTCTCTGTGCTGGAGGCAGCAGGGCCCTTGAACGCTCTGCAATTTTCTGAGAGAAGAGCAGATCAAGAGACAGGGTCAAGAAGAGTGTTTTGGTTTTCCACTTTTAAAGAGGTCAGACATTGTTTATTTGCATGTAAATGTGTGTGTAGCAATTAAGATATGAAAAACGTAGTGTCAATGAGGCACCTCTATCTATGCATTTGTCATAAATAAACATTCATTGACCATGCAAATGCACTTATGAAAGAAATAAATAATATTTCATGAGGAATTACCTTCTGCAGATCCCCGTAGCGCTGCACAGACTCTGAGAGTTCAGTCTTTAGTCTAGTCAGGTGCAGACGGTCTTGCTGTGCATCAAAAACAAGATTAGCCTTAATTAGCCCAAATGTTGTTTCATCCTCTGTTTATTCTTCAAAACGACAGGGAATGAGGGTGGAAAGGGAGCATAAAATACCCGTGAAGAGCTGCTGATTATATCAGAGAGCTGTTTGATGAGTTGGCTGGTGCTGGTGATCACTTTGTTGGTTTGTTGCTGCATGGAGTGTCTGGGGAAAAGATTGGAAGGAATACAGGGTGAGATAAGTGTGAAACAGAGAGAAAAAGCAAGAAAAACATCAAATTAAATGAGACACGAAAATATTTTAATAGAAAAGTTCAGGTTCAGGTTATTTATTTGACCTATAAGTAGATTTGGTTTGCAGATAAAAAGAAGGAAGAAGCTTATTATATAGCTGGATAACCGCTGTAACCGTCTGCTACGTTTAACTTTGGCTTACCAATCAATCTGGTGGACCTCTTTATGATCTGAGTGACAGAGTTTCTGCTCTTTAAAGGCAGGTTACCAAGCCATGGCATTAAAGCAAAAGACATAATTTACTATAAAAGCACGATAAAACATGATCATCATGGTTTTGTCGATGTTAAAATAGGACAGTTTCCTAAAGCCCCTGTCACACTGTCCCGAAATTGACACCCGATGGACACACGATAAAGGAAATGTTCAAATTCGGCTCTGATCGTAACAGCATCGGGCCATTCGTGAGGGCATCTTAAGCCATCGTATGACCGCCGGTGGAGTTTCTCAGGCTCCGGCAGCAACTTCGTGAGCGGCAACTTCGTAAGGCACTCGAGAGGGCATCTTGTCAAATCGTGAGGGCATCTTGTCAAATCGTGAGGGCATCTTGTTATCATCGGTGCCATCGGGCATTCGCCCCGATCAGAGTGAGGGCGAATGCCCGATGGCACCGATGATAACAAGATGCCCTCACGATGCCCTTACGAAGGGCAACATTGACACACAAATTCAAAACGAAAATGAACCTTCGCAAGGTCCTTCGGCAATTTTTTGGCATGCCAAAGATTTTGCCACCGCTCACGAAGTTGCTGCCGAAGCCTGAAAAAACTCCGCTGCTCACCTGCAGCTCCTCCCGCTGTGATGCAGCGGTGAACCGAGCAAAACACACACTTCAAGTCAGATCATCGCCCTTAGCTATTTTAATTAGCCTACCTCTCAAACTACCTAAACTAGTTATAAATATGTTTATTTTTACTGTCGGCCGTGTCACTCATTACTGGATCAGCTGCATGAGACAGACACTGACGCTGTCAGAAGAGAGGGAGGAAAAAGAGAGGCTCCGTGTATTTTATATATAGTCGTTATTCATTTGTTTTAAAGCTCAATAAATAACAAAGAAGACCTTTGACCGGCACTGATGTTGCTACGATTAGAGCCGAATTTGAACATTTCCTTTATCGTGTGTCCATCGGGTTGTTTTATTGCACAACAAAATCATGTAAACATATTATGTAAATAACCCAAGGCGAATTGACAGGATGTTGTTGTTGCTATGGAAACAACACTACGGAGAAAACTTAATATCTTCTACATATAAAGACGGATAAAGTAAAGAACAAAGTCTGAAAATATCAGTACAGTATCATAGTACTTTAACATAATTGTTTTTGTAACTTTCGTTGCAGTTGTATGTCTTAAATGTATGGGCTTAAATATGTCTCATAATTATTTGTGTGAACATACAAATCATTTGTGTGTAAATATGTGATTTGTAAATGTAAAACACCATCCACAAATGCATTTAAAAGATTTGCAAACTCACAAATAAATTTGCATGTGTAAAACGGATGTGCAAATACGCTAAATATTTTCACAAATAAAAAAAATATCTGTGAATATCTCTTTAACAATTACAACTTTCGATCAGGCATTTGTGAATCCATTTTGTATTTGTGGACCAAAAATGCGCTTGCGGATCTCAAATCTCTGCTCGTGGTTCTCATATTTCTGCTTGTGGGTCGTGTTTTTACACACACGGAATTTTGAGACATATTTTCCGCTGGTCTCGGCTAAAATCTACTCGTGTCACTCGGTTATTTTCGGAAACCACGTGATGGCCTGCTGATGACGACATTTCCGCATGATTTCAAAGTAAGAGCATGATGGTTTGTTTAATGCTCTGTTTTTTATGATAATGAACAGCGGAACGTTAGATGCATTCTTTATCACCATGATCATCATCATCATCATCATCATCATGTTATAGTGATACAGTTAGTTTGTGTTTATTGGTTCAATACAGCATATATCGAGCACATTCGTTGCTGTTGAAGTACAGGCTATGGGTCCCGGGGGGAGCAGCTGGCAGCGAAGCAGCCCAGATAAAACTCTTTCTTCATTGTTTGTTGTGTATTCAGTCAAGCGGGTCAAAGTTACAAAGCACTTCACATCTTATTAATCGGCCTAATTTTACTTTACCAGTGCAGTAATAAAGTAATTTGTAGAAAAGCACCGTATTTAGGTCGTATTTAGATGGCCACCGCTCACGAAGTTGCTGCCGAAGCCTGAAAAAACTCCGCTGCTCACCTGCAGCTCCTCCCGCTGTGATGCAGCGGTGAACCGAGCAAAACACACACTTCAAGTCAGAGTGACACGAGTAGATTTTAGCCGAGACCGGCGGAAAATATGTCTCAAAATTCCGTGTGTGTAAAAAGACGATCCACAAGCAGAAATGTGAGAACCACGAGCAGAGATTTGAGATCCGCAAGCGCATTTTTGGTCCACAAATACAAAATGGATTCACAAATGCCTGATCGAAAGTTGTAATTGTTAAAGAGATATTCACAGATCTTTTTTTTATTTGTGAAAAATATTTAGCGTATTTGCAGATCCGTTTTACACATGCAAAGTTATTTGTGAGTTTGCAAATCTTTTAAATGCATTTGTGGATGGTGTTTTACATTTACAAATCACATATTTACACACAAATGATTTGTATGTTCACACAAATAATTATGAGACATATTTAAGCCCATATAAATGTAATGTAAATGTTGCCTTCGTGTGTGGTTCGGGGCCATCTTCGTGCGAAGTTCACAAATCCATATTCGTGTGTCCATCGGGTGTCAATTTCGGGACAGTGTGACAGCAGGGGCTTAAGTCAATACAAACGCTGGCGATCCGTTTGGCAAACAGCTTCACAATTTGCTTCAAAGCTCAATTCAGAGTCAATAATTGTAAGATTGCACAAGTTCCACTGTCTGGTTCTTGATGGACAATATTGGTGGAGTTATTTGTTGAGCATAGTAATTGTCTGCTACTGTGACAGCCTTTTTAAACAGCATAATATTGACATTTCAAAAATAGTTTCACAAATGTTCCTTCTGATTATTCTAGATTATTGTTACCTTTTGAAGAAATGTGGAAAATTGAATTCATCCCAGTTTTTCCCCCCTCAGTGGTCATCTTTTAAAACTAACGGTCCACCTATATAACCCCAGGACAAGTTGTTGTTTCCAATTTTCAACCCAAACTTTTTCTGTCCTTAACAAATTAGTTTGTATAGCTTAAACACCAGCAACACAATAAATGAGCACAAAGCAAACTGGTGCAGAGACGTGGAAAGAGGAGACTTATGATAAGGGCCTGATACGGTTGTATTAATGTTATAACATGGTTGAAATAATGGAGTAATATGCGTGCAACATGGGTATAATTACACACAAAAAATCGAAATGTTTAAAACTGAATGCCCATTTAAGGGTTGATTCTTAGCATGGGGAAAGAAGATTATTTTATGGTTAAGGTTATTTTGCATCAGTAAAATCTGGCAACATGATCTTTGTAACAGGGACATAGAGCTGTTAGCCGTTAGCATGAGGCCCCACTATTTACCTCGGGAATTCACGTATGTTATCGTGATAGCTGCATATATTCCCCCCTCTGCCAACGCTGAAGAGGCATGTGACGTCATCAGCTCTACTGTAAGCAGACTGCAAACACAGCACCCAAATGCTCTTCTCCTGATCTCTGGAGACTTCAATCAGGCCTCTCTCTCAAAAACTCTGCCCACTTTCAAACAATATGTTACCTGTACCACCAGAGGCAATACAACACTGGACTTACTGTATGCCAACACCAAGGATGCATACAGCTTATCCCCCCTTCCTCCCCTGGGCAATTCTGATCACAACCTGGTTCACCTCCAGCCTGTGTACCAACCTCTGGTCCACAGACAACCGGTGCCCACATGCAGCGTGAAGAAGTGGTCTGAGGAGTCTGAGGAGGCCCTGAAAGACTGACACTACTGCGTGTGATGTGTTCACTGACTCTCACGGGGAGGACATCAACGGCCTTACAGACTGCATCACGGACTATATTAACTTCTGTGAGGAAAACGTAGTACCCACCAGGACTGTACAGTGTTTTCCCAACAATAAACCCTGGATTACCCCTGACATAGAGGCTCGCCTGAAGGACAAAAAGAGGGCCTTCAGATCTGGCAACAGAGAGGAGCTGAAGACTGTACAGAGGGAGCTGAGGTGGAAAATCGGAGAGGGGAAAAACAGCTACAGGAAGAGGATGGAGGAACAGCTGCTGCAGAGGAACTCCCAGGTCCAGGGGGACCGCCAGTGGGCAAACAAACTGAATATCGTCTTCAACAGATTTGACCCATTCCCCCCTGCTGCACCCCCCATTGTCCCCACTGCCTGGAAATGGCCCTGTCACCTCTCCCACCTCTACTCAGCCCCCGGCCATCAGCTCACAGACACCTCTCACATCGGCCCCTGTTTCTTCTCCCCCCCTTCCCCTCCACCCGCTGACGACACCTTGTCCCTCACAACCAACCAGGTGAGGCGGGAGCTGCAGAAGTGTAAAGCGAGGAAGGCGGCGGGTTCAGATGGCATCAGATCGAGGCTCCTCAAATCCTGTGCAGACCAGCTGTGTGGGATTGTCGAGCTTCTGTTCAACCTGAGCCTGAAGCAAGGGAGGGTACCACAACTGTGGAAGACGTCCTGTGTGGTACCTGTGGCAAAGACCCCTCACCCCAAGGAATTCAACAGCTACCGGCCGGTGGCGCTGACATCACAGCTGATAAAGACCCTGGAGAGGCTGGTCTTTGGACACCTCCGGCCCCTTGTGAGACCATCGATGGACCCGCTGCAGCTCGCCTACCAGCCTGCCATCGGGATGGATGACGCCGTCATCTACCTGCTGCAGAGGTCCCTCTCCCACCTGGAGAAGCCTGGGGGGGGCACTGTGAGGATCATGTTCTTTGATTTCACCAGTGCCTTCAACACCATCCAGCCCCCGCTCCAGGGGGACAAGCTGCAGCTGTCGGGGGTGGATCATCACCTCACCTCCTGGATCCTGGACTACCTCACCAACCGCCCACAGTACGTGAGGACCAGGGAGTGTAACAGTACAGGGGTCCCACAGGGGACGGTGCTGGCACCGTTTCTCTTCACCCTCTACACTGCAGACTTCACCCACAACACCGCAACCTGTCACCTGCAGAAGTTCTCTGACGACTCCGCCATCGTTGGACTCATCTCCAACGAGGACGACAGGGAGCTGACGCAGGACTTCACCCTCTGGTGCCAGAGGAACCACCTCCAGCTCAACGCAACGAAGACCAAGGAGCTGGTGGTGGATTTCAAATGGCGCCAACACTCCCCCCGACACCAGTGAACATCCAGGGAGCGGACATTGAGATCGTGAAATCTTACAAATACCTGGGTGTTCATCTGAACAATAAACTGGACTGGACTGATAATTCTGCTGCTCTGTACAAGAAGGGACAGAGCAGACTCTTTCTGCTGAGGAGACTGAGGTATTTCGGGGTGCAGGGGGCACTCCTTCAGACATTTTATGACTCTGTTGTGGCATCAGCTATTTTCTTTGGTGTGACCTGCTGGGGCAGCAGCATCTAGGCTGCTGACAGGAAGAGACTGAACAGACTGGTAAGGAAGGCCAGCTCTGTCCTGGGGAGTCCTCTGGACACTGTGGAGGTGATGGGAGACAGGAGAATGGCAGCCAAGCTGTCCTCCCTGCTGGACAATGTGTCCCACCCCCTCCAGGACACCCTGTCCTCACTGTGCAGCTCCTTCAGCGACAGGCTACTGCACCCCCGCTGTCTCACGGAGACATACCACAGGTCTTTTCCTTCCTGCAGCGGTCAGACTATTCAACCAGCACAGCCCCTAGTTGCCCCCCCCCCCCCTGCACACAACACAGATTATAACACCCCTTGCTGCTAAATACCAACAAACTATGTGCTAGATGTGCAATATATATATATAGATGCCGTTAATAACTGTGTATTATATACCTGGCTGATAAATCCTAAGAACTGTTACAGGATGTGTATTTTGTAACTTTTTATTTTTTATTATATATATATTTTTTAAATTATATCATAACTTAGTACTTTTTTTTAAATGCATGTCAGATATTTAACATATGTAACATTAAGCTGTCTGTGGCTATTTTTCCTGCTGTAACTACACACATTTCCCCTCCGTGGGACTAATAAAGGTATTCTGATACTCGAACAATCCATCCATATTCACACGGGATCTGTGCTATACAAGAACCTCTTGCTTCCCCCCATCAGTGTAACCCGTGTTGTATTCTTCAGCTGCTTTGCTTGTGTGTTTGTTGTGTCCCCTCCTTCTTTCTCTATCTATCCTTGTCAAACTTTGTATATAGTCTTTTTGCTGTGTATGGTCCCTTGTACTTGTCTTCACTTGTTCTGTAATCATTTGAGAAAGCAATACAAAAACTAAATGGAACTTTCAGAAACAGGTATTGCTCAATGGACCATGCAATGCAATCGAGTCTCAGCCACATGTTTTATTTTGAGAAAGCCACAACATTCAGGTGCCGGTGTTCTCACATCTGATGGTCGGATGACTTTCACGGGTACTACATCACACCTCCCTCTCTCTTAACCAACTCCTCACAACAATAATAACAGAACAACCTAAACAACAACAAATAATACACACAAATCAGTTATAAAATAAAGCACAATAATTACTAGTTGTCTGAAGACCTTCAATATTCACACATACTGTACAGGAATGAATTAGTTATTCACTTACTCATTGGTGTGAACCATGTAAATATTCCATTTCCTATTGAATGCATTCTCTTGGATTCTCAAAACATATATATATATATATATATATATATATATACATATATCTATCTATCAAGAGAGAGAGAGAATATAAATATAGAGTAAACATACAAAATTGGTGAAATCATTTTTTGGTTATATGTAGAAGGCTAGAAGTATGGATAAACAACGGATATGCTATCTTAAGTTAGCTTGATAAAGACTGAATTGTCTTTGTCTTTTGCAGTGCAGCCTCTGGAAATTCAGACGATACTGACGTTACCGTGGTAAGTTCTTTTGCCAATTTCATATTGTGATATTTTATTTACCCCCCTAATTCACCTGGTTATTGAATGAACCTGTTGAACCCTTTATATATACAGTCTATGGTTGAACCCCATCCCTGTTTTTCAGATCTCAGGCTCGAAAATGACATTCCCAGAACAAATGACCATAACTACACTTCTAAAAGGGGGAAATTAATAATCTTTTTTCTCAAAGTAATGATAAACCTTTGAGTTGGATGTAAACGAGTCAGAATCAATATAGATGTTTTTCATTTTAAAGAAAATTCAGATTGAACATAGTAGAAAACTGTAAATTATAGTGTCCGTCCAAAAAATCTTTTTTACTTATAGTGAAAACTACCCTTGGATGATGGGATGGTAGACTAAAAGCTTTAGGAATCCAAAGTACAATATATGATAAGTACCCTGTATCAACATTGATGCAAAACAAGTGACATTTGACCTTTTTAGAGAGGTTTAGCAAAAAAAACAACACTTCTGGGGTAATTTGGGTGGATTTTCCATATCTCTGGCCCCCCTTGGTCGATTTTGCTGATTGACATCTCTTTTTAACCGCTAGAGCCAATGGAATCGAGGGAAAGTTCCACATACACACACAGGTTACCAAATAAGGAGTGAGAATGACGCGTAGACTTTTGATCAGAATAACAGCTAAAGTGAGCATATCTCCGTGTTTTGCTACCTAAAGCTACTCGTGTGTTGTCTGTATTTGCTTCCCCTGTCATGAGTTCTGATCGCTCAGTGATGATACTTATATTTCTATAATATGGACTCTCAGGATGTTATCTAAGCTTGTTTGTGCAGATCCAATAAGTATATCGATCGGTATAGCTAGAGTTCTGTGCCTTAAGATTTTTTCGCTCGTGGCTAATTCAGAGGCTCAGCGTTAGCTTTGTGGTTTATTTTGCAAAAAGAAAAAAGAAAGATCAGTTAGCTGAGTTTCTTCCCGTCACATGGATAAAACATTCATAGTTTATTAAATATTAAGAAGCCCTCAGACCAGTAGCGTAGACAGAAATGTACTTTAGGGTGGGCCTGTAAAAAATAAGGTGGGCCAGATTTTTCTTCTGCGCATCAGAAGCTAACAACAATCCCCGCCGGTACCAGTGGCAGATTACTTTTAGAATACTTTTGGAATACTTTCTTTTTCCATAACAGATGGGTATGTTTTCGTGAACAGGAGACACGTATTTTACTGTTTTAATGGCTTATCAA
This sequence comes from Gobionotothen gibberifrons, assembly GCA_943591055.1. Classification (NCBI taxonomy): domain Eukaryota; kingdom Metazoa; phylum Chordata; class Actinopteri; order Perciformes; family Nototheniidae; genus Gobionotothen; species Gobionotothen gibberifrons. The sequence goes on from CALSBZ010046610.1 coordinate 97,460, forward strand.
GAGCACAAACACAACATCTTGGTGTCATTCTGGACAGCTCTCTCATCTGCACCCCACATAAAAACATCACCCGGACTGCATTCTTTGTAGCCTCCTGTCTTAAAACCTTTCCTTAGAATATGTTATGAATTGTAAGGTGTCCTTGGGTGCTTTGAAAGGCGCCCCTAAATAGAATGAATTATCATTATTATTATCTGAAACGATGTAATAACTTTTAAAACTTTTTCCAGTCACTTGCCCCATGCATTCAGCAGCAGCAGGCCATTCACTTTGATTTTATCCCGTTATAAATGTCATAATTTCGACAATAAAGAAATGCTACATACAGTAAACGTTATCTTGCACATTGTATCTAACCATCTCTGTTTCTAACTTTCAATATATTTTAAAAGAGATCTCTCTCTCTCATCTGCGTGCGGGGGCGGGGCCTCACAGACACACTGCGGCCCAATCCCAAACCACTCCCTCGACCCTACCCCTCCGTGACGGAGTGAACTCCGTCTGTAGCCACACTCGCAGCTCAACGAGGCTCCCTCCTGTCAGATGGAGGGAGTAAATACAGCAGCAAGCTTTGGGACGGCCTCCCCTCTCTCCGGCAGAAACAGGAAATGCCATAACTGTATGTAACAAACGGTTTCAAATTAGCATCTCTTTGACAACAAAATTAAATAAATAAAAAACTCAAATAAAACTCCAAACATCTTTCATTGTGTTTCAAAGCTCTTTTAGTTTTAAACCTGATGTTTATAAGCTTCTTAGTTTTTGCAACGGTCTGTAAATATACACAAATTTATAATAAAATGCACACATTTACCTTTTTCTAGACTAAACACAGGTACGATCCTAAGTTAAAAACATATGAGGTTATCATGAGGTTGTTAACATCGCAGTTTATCAGTGGATGTTTGCTGGAACTACTTGTTAACAGCGTGTTTCCTGACGGACACACACAGTGTGACTCTGGTCAGGTAGAGACCGGTCTCAAGTCAGCACCGCTGCAGACTCGCTGTTTGAGGGCTTGATAGCCCACTCCCCCTCCACACCGCTCCACACTCGTTGCTTTGGAACAGCCCTCAATATGGCGGCCCTCCGCGTGAACGCGCAAACGGAGGGGTAGGGTGTAGGGGGTGGTTTGGGAATGGGCCTGCCTCTCTCTCTCTCGCTCACTGACATGCTTCAGCGCTGTGCAGTGTGCACACAGTTCTGCCGGTAATGAATATTACATTTTGAGAAAACCTTTCCACCAATAATTCCAATAAGTATTCCAAAATGTATTCACTTCAGGTTTACGAAAGTAACTGTAATCAGATTACTCGTTTTTCAAATGTAACGCCAGCTGAATACACTTGATTTTTGTATTCTGATTACGTAACGCCCTTACATGTATTCCGTTACTGTCACGATATTGTGTTATGTCACGTTTTGTATGTCTTGTTTTGGGTGTTTTGCTGTTCTCCCTGTCATGTTTTCCTCTTGGTATATTGTCTGGTCCTTTTCCCTGTGTTTTTCCTCCTGTCGTTAGTTTCCCTGGTGTGTCTAGTTGTCTGATTGTGTTCACCTGTGGCCCTTGTGTTTCTCCTCCCCTGCCCGGCTGTTTCTCATCTTGTGATTACCCCTCCCTGTATTTAGTCTAGTCTCTTCCTGTGTTCAGTGTTGGTTCGTCTTTTGTTGTTGACTGTGTTCACCGGTGAGTGTTCTGATTGTCCAAAGTTATTTTCATATCCTTTAAATAAAGGTTAATCAGTATTATCTGCATTTGGGTCCTGCTTCCTTCACTCAAACCGTAACAGAACCAACCAACCAAATATGGGCCCAGCAGATCCTTTTGAGCAGGAATTATTGGATTTTTCCTTTTCTTTGGCTAACTGCTCTGATCGATGGAGTGGAGCGTCCGGGGTTCAGCAGCGAGAGGCTGCTCTGGCAGAGGCGCGCCAGATTACTACGGAGAAACCAGGCTTGGTTAAATTCTTACCTGGCTGGATTTTGGATTTCCTCTCTGTGTGTTATCCCCTGCCTGCTAGCCTCAGGCATGCTGGCTCCCTGCCTCCCAATTCCCATTATGACACCACACGCATCGGTGTGTTCCATTTGGAGTCAACCCTTGCTTCTGCCACAGTTCCTGCTCCTGTCCAGGAGCCGTTCTCTGGAACTCGTCTGGCTTTTGGAGGTCCACGGAGCCTCCAAACGGCTCCTAAAAGAAGGAGTCGCAAGTCCAGGCTAGCAGCCCGAACCTGAAGAGCCATGGTTCCAGACCCAGTTCTGGCTCCAACAGCCATGGTTCCAGCCCCGGTTCTGGTCCCAGCAGCCATGGTTCCGGCTCCAGTTCCGGCCCCAGCAGCCATGGTTCCAGACCCAGTTCTGGCCCCAGCAGCCATGGTTCCAGACCCAGTTCTGACCTCAGCTCCCATAGTCCCTCCTCTAGTCCCTTCTCCAGTCCCTCCTCTAGTCCTTCCTCTAGTCCCTCCTCTAGTCCCTTCTCCAGTCCCTCCTCTAGTCCCTCCTCTAGTCCCAACTCTGGTCCCTACTCAAGTCCCTACTCAAGTCCCAACTCAAGTCCCTACTGAAGTGCCGTTGGAGGTTCCGCTGGGGGTCCTACCAATCCTATGTCCTGTGCCATTGGAGGTTCCGCTGAGGGTCCTGCCAGCTCCATGTCCAGTCCCGTTGGAGGTCCCGCCGACTACTCTCCTGCCGGGGGTCCTGCCAGTCCTATGTCCTGTCCCGTTGGGGGTCCCGCCGACTACTCTTCTGCCGGGGGTCCTGCCAACCCTAGGTCCTGTGCCGTTGGAGGTCCCGCCGACTACTCTCCTGCCGGGGGTCCTGCCAACTCCATGTCCTGTCCCGTTGGGGGCCCCGCCGACTACTCTTCTGCCGGGGGTCCTGCCAACCCTGTGTCCTGTGCCTCTGGGGGTCCCGCCGACAACTCTTCTGCCAGGGGTCCTGCCAACCCCTTGTCCTGTTCCGTTGGAGGCCCCGCCATCACCTGTCTCGCCGGGGGTCCTGCCAACTCCTGGTCCTCTTCCGTGGGGAATCCTGCCGAAGCCTGTCCCACCGGCTCCGGTTCCTGTTCGGCCGACACCGGGCCCTGCCCGGCCTCCGGAGCTGTCTGGTCTTCGCCCTGGAGCCCGGCCCCCTGAGAGCCGCGGTCTTCGCCCTCGAGCCCTGCCCCCTGACAGCCGCGGTCTTCGCCCTCAAGCCTGGCCCCCTGAGTTCCGCGGTCTTCGCCCTCATGCTCGGCCCCCTGAGTTTTGCCCGCTGTGGTCCTTGCCCCGTATCGCTGCTAGACGAGGGCAGTGGGGGCTCTTCTTGGAGTCTGGCTTTTTTTTTAAATCCAAAGTTCATTATTGAACTTTGAGCCATCATTTATTTTGCAGACAGTTCTCTGCCTCTCTCACGTTATTATGGCGCGCGCCGGGCCGGAACCAGGCCGGAACCAGGCCGGAACCAACAATCAGTTTTACCTTAAATTAGTTTGGTTCAGAGGATAAAACACATACAACATTAATTAAACTCGATATTTGTTCACTTGAATTTCACTTTGAATGCTTGGATATTCTCAATGGGTGAATACATTTTTTTATAATAATAATAAATAAATAAATAAATTGACACCGAAGCTTTCTCAGGGTGGGCCAATGAGTAGGCCCACCCAGTTTACTAACAAATCACTAACAAATACTAACAAATCACTAACAAATCACTTTATAAAAGTTACAGTGTTGTCTACTCGGTAAACTAAAGGTATCTCTTGTATCTCCTGTTTCTTCAGTTATCCATGCATGTGGAAATGTAAAGACTGTGACAATTCACTTTCAAGAAGATCTGAACTTTTGAAACACTACAAGCTTGATGGGCGGGGGTCGTGCCTACCTCTGTATTCATGAGAATTGCCCATGCACATGCAACACATGGAAAGCTCTACTCACTCATCTAAGCAAATTCCATCCTGCAGAATCTTCACAGAACAATAGATTATATATGTGTGGATTAATTCATGTAAAGGTTACATTCATACAAGCTGACTTGGAGTACTTTTAATCAAACCGTTGGCTCTTTATAAAAATATATATATATATATTATATTATGAATTCTTAGTGTTTTTTGTTTTCTATGCTGCTTATATTTTCTAGGTAAATGCTGAGTTCATGCCCATAACAACATTCCCATTGGAGACAAAGTTCTTGGCGCAGTTGGACAAACACTCCAGCATTTCGTGTTATAGTCACGACATTTAATCTATTGATTCGTGTTCACCAACACAATTTTCCCCTTTTTTTCGTGTCACGATTTTATTGTATTTCTATTGGTAGTGTGTTTCGTGCCTGCAACACATCTTTTTGTCCGTTCGGGTCTTGGAAGACCAGAAACTGTGTGATTCATAAAAACATGTTCTTACTCAATATCAAGCCACGATTATTGTTTTTATTTTAAATCGTATAATGTCGGACTTTTTTTGCCGTCTGTGAGGAAAATAAATGGGGCTCAGAGCTTCAGGATACTGAAATCTGTATTTTTAAAATATGTTTTTCCTTCTAATTTGTTATTCTTTTCTAAATAACACACTGTTATTTACTCAACAATAACACACACTTATCCTTGTTTTTATTTATTTGTTTAATTCTATAATCTCTGGCTTTTTTGGCGTCCGTCAGGAAATGTATTTCAAAATAAAATAACCGTGTTCATGTCTCCCTTGATTCCTTCTTTAAGTTTGTTTTAAGTACACTTTATGCTCAGCCCTGAAATCGCGTATTTCCTGGAGCACTGAGCGCATGGTGTCTGCCGAGTCCTGTTGTGAGCTAACGGAGCTTTGAGCGTCTTCCATCTCCGGTGAATTCTGTCTTTCTAGTTTGTCACCTTTCTTTTGACTTCGAGTTCTCTTTCCCCCTCTCATTCCAATACAAATTACATCGATTTGTATATTAATTGGCGAGTTAAGGGGGTTGGTTTCCAATCGCTATCGGGAGCTAAAAATTAAGCAGCCATCTCACTTGCCTTGCTCACTGGAAGTCCTTCTTAACCAACTTCTTATGTTCCGATGTGACTGTAAACAGCTAAAATATGTTCCAGAAAACAAAACTAATTTCCCGCCTTGACCAAGCCTTAGTTTCAGTTTTCAGTTTTCCCTTTCCTGTAGGATTTTGTGTATGTTAAATCGCCTCCATTTACTTCTGTAACATACTGACATCACTATGGAACACTCATGCTCCTATTGGCTAGCGCTCCAACACATTGTACGTGATGGGGCGGGACATCTCTAAGCGGTTAACCAATCAAAACAGAGCGGGCCAGCTAACCAATCAAAGCAGACTGGACTCTGGTTTCAGACAGAGGGTGAAAAGAGGTGCTGCAGCACAGGCAGTATGAGAAAAATAAAGAGCTTTTTGAACATTAAGGCATGGAGACATGTCCCAGTAGAGACACTACATACTGATATACACCTGAAGATGATCAAAATGGGTCCTCTTTAAGTTGATTTGTTATTGGCCATTCTGGGAATTTCAGGAAATGGCCATAATGTTTGCTTTGCCAAAAATAACAATGAAACCCTTTATCTAAAATAAACTGTCCTCAGGTGTGTAGAGTGGAGATTTCAGTGTGACTGAGTACTAACAGCTCTCAGATGGAGTTATAGAGTGTAACAGAGCAAAATCCTCTCTGTACCTTCATGTTTTTGCTGGGAAGCTTTTCAGGGGTGAAAGGTTGAAGGTGCAGCCATATTCACACCCTCCAGCCGGTCTGTTGGAAGTCCCGGTTAAGACAGTTATTAAATATCCATGCTGTCAGGTCATCCTGGGCTTACAGCAGCCTCGCTTCCCCCAAAGGCCAAATCCCATCCTCCAGACCTGACACTGTAACGGCTGCCCCACAGAGATAGGCAGCTCCACAAACACACCTCTGCTGCTGCAAACACTACTCAAATATTGAGCTACGTGTAGCTGGTGGAAGGCAGACCGAGCATGTGCACTGGGGCTAGAAGGAGCATGTTATGATAATTAAATGTATGTTATGAAATAAGCCACGTTTATCCCAATAAATACAATGTCTATATATATAAGCCACGATTGGACACCATTGTAAAATACGTAAAAAAACAGCTCCCATCCATCTGTGCGGAGCAGGGTGGAAGGGGCAGGGAAGTAGACAGGCTAGAAGTGAATTTTGCTGTTAGAAATATAATTTTACTGTAAGGAAATAATTAAATTGGACTGCAGCCAGTGTCTCTCCCTGGATAAAGTCATAGACAGAAATAGTGTCTTCTATAGAAGTTGTATTCTTATGATCTAATCAGGATTTAAGGCTTCATACAGCCACTGTGCTGTCTTATATTGCTTCTGTAAAGAGATAGTAAATTGGTATGTGTTTGAGATCAGTTAGTATGATAATATACATTTAATATTCCAAAGAATGAAGTACTGTATAGCAGCGTATAAGGGCAAAACAGCTCCAGCTCCTTCCAGTTGGATGGGTTTCCCTAGTGGACAGAAGGCTTTAAGTCATAGATTCTCAATTGGATTAAGATCTTGGCTTAGACTACAACATTCCAAGAAATCAACATTGTTCCTCTTAACCCAGTCGAGTGTTGCTTTAGCAGTGATTTGTGGATCATTGTCCTGCTGAAAGGTGAACCTCCATACCAGCCTCAAATGTCAGGTGTACATATACAGATAATGTATTTGATAACAGAGATAATGTGACACTTGTATTGCACACAGGTGGACTTTATTTAACCTATTAAGTGTCTCTGAATGTCATTGTTTGGGCTTTATACAAGGAGCGTTAATACATAATATGCAAACATACTCTCAGTTTGTCATCTTTTATTCTATACTTTTTCTTTTTTTAAATTTCATAATTTTGAACTATTTTGTGTGGATCAATTAAATAAGATCGAAACAAAAATAAATTGAATTGAATGGAATAAAATAGGAATAAATGGAAGGGTGGGTGAGTACTTAAAAAAGGCCCTGTGCTAACAAGGCTAACTTTTCTTGCGCTAAGTTCTCTGCATGCTGTGCTCGTGCACTGTACTTGATTATGCATTATGTTCACACAAGACTTCGCAAGAAAATCGGTCCACACACACACACACACACACACACACACACACACACACACACACAC
>CALSBZ010046610.1:138617-159918 GCA_943591055.1 Gobionotothen gibberifrons
AGCCTTCCTCAATCTGTTTACATAAGCTGTTAAAGCTAATGTCTGATAAAGTGTCAGTTATCTGCCCTCCATGAATCTTAAACTCCCTTCTATGCAGAAGTGAAAGATCTTTAAGGGAAATCATGCTCTCTCGGCTGGGATTAGATTTTCCTTCTGTAGATGTATGTGGTGAGTTAGGTGTATGATGCTTACTGGGTTGGCTAGAGTGAAGTTGCGGTGTATCTGAACTAGGTGTGGTGACACCATGTTGAAGTTTGTTTTTCACCTCCTCTAAGCCCCTTAACAGTTTCTGTATGTCCGTGTCATGAATGCCAGTCTCAGTTGGATTGTCTAGTGCAGGGGTACTCAAATACAAATCTTAAAGGTCCAAAAAAATGTTTTCAATAAAACAAAGGTCCGTATATTACGGTCATTCAAACTTTTAAACAATTGCAACAAGATTCTTAACACGAGGTTGCAAAAACAAAAATAATCTGTATGCAGCAGTTTTCATTGTTATTGTGTCTGTGCTTGATCCCTCAGAGTCGCAGTGTAAGAGCTGCACAGTTATGAATAAAGGCAGCTGCACCCTCTTTCATTCAGCATTCCCATTATTGCTTTATAAATGTCTTGCCCCCTTGTGCGTCCACTGAGGTTCGTCAGGCCCAACACATCTTCAACAAACTCCCCCTTTGCCTCATAAAAACTCACAAACACCAGCAACTGAGCATTGTCAGTGGACTCATCCACAGCTAAGGAAATGCACTGTGCATTTTTTATTCCATCACAAAGCTGATTAATCAAATCACCAGCCAGTATTTATGTTCTTCTGGTTGCTGTGGAATCTGAGAGGATTTGCTTGATTTTACCTGTTATTTCCTCTTTTTGTTTGCCTTCAAACATGGTCTCCATCACTTCAGTCATGCATTATTTTATACTTCAGTTATTATCCAGTGGAAAGCCCTTACCTACTGTTAAATCAAAGTGGTTACTTTTTTTGGCTGGGCAGTATAGTTTTACACACCGTCTTATTTGACTTACTCAGGACTTAAAACCGTTTTTTGGGGGCAGACCCCCACAAAGAAAAAAATATATTTACACACGTAAGGTCATCACCAGTTTTGTATGCTCATCCGTGAGCAGAGCATCAAGTTGACATGTCTATTACAGCTGAATGCGGTGATTGCCATTTTGTTCAGCAAAACGCCTCACAAAATTATTAAATTCAACAGCTTAAGTGCGTTTTGATTCAATGCTGAGTACAGCCAAACTTGACAGTCTCTTCTCTGTCATTGTAGACCGCAAATACCTCATTCCTTCAGTACTTGGGTCAGAATCATAGACTGTATATATAGGTCAGAATGCTTCTCGTTTTGCGCCGTACCGTTGAAATCGCCGCCAATCATATTTCTACTCTCGCGCCAGGGCCGGGGGAGGGGTTAAAAGACGTGCATCTTGTGCTGCATTCACTTGCACTCGGACATTAGAGTCTTTCTCTCATAAATGTCCGATGAGCCACAACTTTTCTTTCAAAACAAAGCTGCCAACTGGGGTGGCAGCTGGGGCACCCCGGTAGGTGAAACTAGGCTACTAGCTACAGTACAGATGCAACTAGATGAGCTGTTAACGCTCGCTCAGAACAATTTTTTTAAACACACGCATTTTTTTCACCCGCATTCCGCGAAGACCCGCCCTACTGTGCCTCTGATTCGCAGACTGTTGGTGGGGGGAAACAACGCTGACGGGATGCCGAATGTGATTGGACCAATGCGTTGACAGACACACACAGACAGTGGAACAGTCGTACATGCTGAGCGCTGTTTGCAGTGGACATAGCGGAACATTTTGACTCGTTGCGTTGTGGCGATGTCTCATAGATAACACAGATTATAATTTGCTCAGAGTCCAGAGACAGTTGTGGTTGGGTCCGGATCCGGACCGGAGTCCGGACTTTGAGGATGCCTGGTCTAATGGCTCAAGTGGTTGGTTAGCGTTAACAGTAGCAGATAGCATCAGAGGTGACTTAACAGAAGTATACATTTCACCCTCTTTGGAACACACTGTACCCCTGCTACGGTTTGCAATAATCAAATCAACAGTATCTTGTAGACACAACAACATTGACATTCCCTCATCTTCTAGGTTTAGTAGAGTCATACTGTTCATATTCGCGGCAATATACTCAACACAGCCCTCCTCGTCGTCCCTGTTTAGCTCTGATGAGTCCTTCCACTGGATCGAGGTGTGTGGCAACTTCATACGCTTCATCTGCCGTTAGCTGATGAAGTCTTTTCTTGATGGACCAGCTTAGTCTCTTCCTCTCGTTGTCAGCCATCCTGTGTGTTGTGGGCAACTGTGGCAAACAGTTCTGCACTCCTAGGCGTAGATCCCCTTTAACCTGGTCTATCTCTTGAGTCGCTAACTGGAAGCACCTTCACTCCGGCAACACGTCGTCAGTCCGGTCCTTTAGGTCCAATATCATTCGATCAGCATATGGTCGTCTCAAACGATGCTAATCCCGGACGAGCCCCCAATAATCTGTAACAGGCCCCGCTATGCAGGGCGCGATGACAGATAATATTCCTGCAAAACAGGAGAAATGATGAACAACCAAATTCTTAGCTGCTCGTTTGGCGGGTCTTGCCAGAATGGCAAGCCAACGGCAGCTCAGTCTCCACATCAGTCCGTTTACGGCAGGCACAAATCATAACAAACCCCTTTACGGCAGTGCTACCCTGCCATCTACTGCCCCCTGCTGTCCATTGTTAAACAGGTTTCTAAGATGATATCAAATATAAACATAAAATTGTGATCACACACTTTGTGTGGGTCACACTATTATACAGTTTACTTGTAGATGGTGTCCTCATGGTGTTGTATTCATGTAGCATGTTATCGTGGTTAACTAAGCACCTTGCTAAGGCTAATTCAAAATGTTTTATAAGTTACGAGGAAGAGTTATTGTGTTCTTGTTATTCTGTGTAGTTGTATAAGGAAGGAGTTTGTTATCAACATGTGGATACCACATTATGTTGTGTCCCGTCAAAAGTGTTGAGTCTACTCATGTTTCATGTCAACGAAGGAGAAGCAACGGTACCATCAGTCCATGCCATGATTAGACGCTGTCGCCGAATCTGGGCTGGTGCTCGTCAGTCCCTACTCAGAAGTTTGGCTCGGATGAAGGCTGTAGCAGACATCCATCGCAGGGCCGCTCCCCTCTACGGACCGGGTCAGAAGGTTTTGCTTTCCACCAAGGACCTACCTCTTCATGTCGCCTCCAATAAATTGGCTCGTAGGTTTGTGGGTCCATTCCCGGTGTCCAAGGTCATCAATCCTGTGTCTGTGTGCCTACGACTTCCCAGGTCTATGAGAGTACATTCCACCTTCCATGTCAGCAAGATCAAATCAGTGTATGAGAGCACACTTGTTCCCGCCTCCAAGCCCCCTCCACCGCCCCAGCTCTTTGAAGGTGGTCAGGTTTATAAGGTCCGTAAGCTGCTGGAGGTCCGCAATAGGGGTCGGGGCAAGCAATTCCTGGTGGACTGGAAAGGTTACGGTCCCGAGGCAAGATGCTGGGTAGCTGCATGATTTATTGTGGACAATACCCTCATTCAGGACTTTTATGATCAGCCTGGGCCATCAGGAGTCGGCCCTAGAGGGGGGGGTACTGTTGTGTCCCGTCAAAAGTGTTGAGTCTAGTCAATTTTTGTATTGTCTCCCACTTCCTGTTTTGTTTTGACACTCACCTCTTACATTTCATTCCAGGTTCTACCCTACCCTTGTGTGTGTCTCTCATCAGCGTCAGCCCCGCCCCTGATTGTTTCCACCTGTGCCCATTTACCTCTTGTTTAAATTCCCCAGTCTCCCCTTGTTTTGTGTCAGTTCGTCGTGTCCTGTCTCCATGTCAGTAGTCTGCGTACCAGCAATAACTTACCTTATCTCAAGCCTGATTCATGCTCCTGATTTACTTTGTAAGTTTTGTTCCTCACTTAGTGAGCGGTTTTCTTTCATGCCTTTTTGAGCCTTTTTTCACCTCATTTAAGAGAGTCGATCTTGTTTTGTATTCCTATTTTTGAAAATAAAGTATTTACTCATATTTTACCTCTGTCTCCTGGGTCGTGCATTTGAGTCCTTTACCTTGTGTATCTAAGTTCGTGACACATTCAGAGTATGTGTAACATGTAAGGTAGATATGCAGAATATACAGATAATTCAGTTATTGTAGTGGTATTGTTGTCTAAAGTATTTAAGTTTATTTATTTCAAATTAGATTTGATTGTTTCAGTGAATTTGATATGGCTATTTGGCATTTAAGTAATGTGTTTAAGCTAATATGCCAGAGGAACATAAATAAATATGCTATTTTGAGACATAGACATATTTGAAGATGGTTAATGAAGCCAGAACATTCATACGCTAACGTGTGTGACTTCTTGTCATTGTTCCCAGCCGTACTCAGATCCCAATCCTGAGACCGGTAACACAGCTATAAACCGATATTCATGGTATAAGCTGGAAGTACTGTAAGATCTCCACTGTTCATCACCAGCCATTAATTCTACTCACCCAGCTATACTGCCAAAAAGCCAGGTAATAACGCGAGTGTATGCGGTCAGTCGAGTGGCGTTACAAGATTGTGATACATTTAGAAATTGGTAATTTTTCAAGTGAAAGACCTTTGGTGCATTATAATGTTATCTCAGCACACATACATCTTTTACACACACTTTGTCCAGCTTTCATTGAGCATGATGGATGGATATCCAGTGTGCATGTGGAGGTGGACTGGCCTATCACAGGACAACACACTGTTTCTGTGTGCTCAGTGCAAGAATATCACTGAATATCATTCTGTTGGTCATGCTGCCACTTTGGTTCCAACACAAGTTATTTATCTATCAAAGACTAACTTAAACTGATAAATCACCCTGATCTGGAGAAGATTATCATCAAAGTTTCCTTCAATCAAATCTGTCTGAATCCCCATATTCGAATTAGTAGTTTATGAGGTTTTGAAATCATTTCCATTAATAAAATGGATTTCTGAGATGGCACATGCTATTATAGCTGCATAAAAAAATAGATGGAAACGTACAACACATATATTGTTATGACAGAATAATAACTGATTATTCAACCAGTTATAACATTTATGCAGCTAATTCAAATACATTTTGTGTAAAATTGCCATTAGTACTGTTTTGCTTGTCACTGGTGACTCTCTTTACAGCCGCAGGTATCTGTTGCATTAGCAGTCTCTAGATGGAGTAACGTCCCGGACCATCAAGCCATAATCACCCACTGCAGAACAGCCAATTACATTTTGTGCAACTGGACTGTTGTAAAGTTACTACAGAGACCTTTGGGCTTTCACATTCATTGTGTAATTTTTTCTGCACATCAACTTCTGCCAACAGACCTAGGTCACTTGGCCCAAGAAAACAGATAAACATCAGCTACTCCAAACGGCACGCCACCTTTTAAACCGATTGCCCAATGGCAGTAAAGAGGGCAGATTTAGTGTGCATGCGCCAACATGGACGCATGCATTAATCAACTGACCTTAAATCTTAGCTCAATGGCTAAAAACTGTGTCCAGATCATGTATTTGTCACATAATTTATAACAAACAAATTGTGAAAAACATTTTTTCCCCATTAGAGCTCAAAATCCATAACCAATATTTCTGATTTCATGCTAATTAAAAACTCTACTGACGCTGTGTTATTTGTAAGGTCGGGGATCCAAGAGGTTTATATCTCAGCCAGTGTTTGGGAAATGTTTTGGATCATTTCAGCAGCTTTTTATCTTTTCACACTTGAAACTTTTCTCTCACATCAACATGTCGACACTTTACCATACTCATATCAGCATGCCACTTCAAAGCACTGCTGATATGCACTGCCCTCACAAAATCACTCTTGGACATATTTTGTCTCTGTAGTTTGAGCAGTGTGTCTGATACCATCATAACTCAGATGTTGCTCTATATTATATCCCCTGCAGACACATTATGAAGTGCTTATGAAGAAAATGTTATAATAGAACGTTAACTGGACCATAGCACCTGTTGTTCCATATTTAGTTGTAGGGATGCAGGACTCTGAGCTATGCTAATGCAGACGCACTACCATGCTTTTCATGCCAAAGTTCCCTTTTGGTCCGTCACATATGTGACTTGCTCGAAATCTGTCGCATTGACCCGAAGACACATTTTGAGTTGTATACACTGTTGGAAAGAGGAGATTCCTAGCTTTCTAATGATATCAGGATTGTTTTTGTACTCCAAATATTAAGCAAAAGATGTCACATTATATAATGACTGTCACCGAGTCATCATTTTGAGAAAAAGGCCTGAAATCCATCGATCTGACTGATTATTAGGGGCTAATAAATGATCAAAGTAATACGGAGGGAAGATATTTTCGTTTGGATTACTGGTCTGGGGGAAGCTCGCGAGTGTGTGTGTGTACGTGTGTGTGTTTGTACGTGTATTTTTGCGTTTGTGTGTATTGTGTTTGCTTCCCGGGGAAAACAATCACAAGAAACACCGGCTGTGACGTTAAGTTACTCCGTTCTTTGTTTATTTAAAACAAAACACCCGAACCCCGAAAAACGTATTTTGAAATGAGCCGTTGCGACTTCCGACTGATTTCGATAGAGCGGGTAGCATATCAATATCAATATCACATTTCCAATGATGCTGTAGCACACAGAGGAGGACCTGCCCTTTGCTTAGCTAACTGGAAGCCCCGTCTGTGTCTATGCTTAGCTAACAAATAACGTTAGCTATTTCACTTGTAGTTTAGCATTAGCTTACACACAAGTAATATGTAGATCACAGCAACTCGCAAGGTCAATCTGACCCAAGAGAAGAAGAGAAGCTATCTCAGAAAAAACTAGCTCAACACTTATAGCCAAATCATCCATGCTTTTTGGAAGCCACCTGGCATGCAAACCCAATGTTGATCGACGTAGGTCAACACGGGACTCTGGCAAAGAAAGGTTGTTGCATGAGTTACACAAACGGACAATTTCATTCATGAAGTGGAGGGAGGCAGTCCACGCCCAGCCACCCTGGGGAGAGTGGGGGAGACGGAAAAGCTAGGGGCACTTGTGGTCTCCCCCACTCTCCCACAAACTGAACTGCAGGAATAAGCAAAGAAACAGCCACTAGCAACACACAAACTCAGCCCCAAAATAAAAATCACAGCAGGCATGCACAGCATCACAATGAATCATGGAAACTGTAGTCCAGGACTACAAACTCCACTTCAACAGCGCATTCATCCTTAGTTGATTTGGATACTGTACATCCAGACTGATAGCTCTGGAATTTTCAGTGGCAGAGCTGTCTCATCCTTAGACAAAATGTTTGTTTTCAAGATGAAAGAAACATTGTATTTGGTTCATTTGGGTCACATAATAAAGACTGTTGGATAGAAATGTGAAACAGGGGACTTGTGATAAAGTCTGCTGTTTTGTTGACCCATCGATCCACTAACCCTTCTGGCAGAAAGCTCTATACCAATAACAATCTTCTGACTCCTCTGCTCATAATTCCTATAGAAGTTAGAAGGCATTGGCAGATCAGTGTGAGCACAATATGCTATGAGGACAGGTTAGGGTTCGGAAGGGTTACTCAAAAGAACTTCTGGCTGGTGGGGCTACATTTGTTTCTATTTGAAGTTACTACGAGCACATGTCCTGGTAACTATTAGTTCATTTCTGTCCTGTCATTTGCAGAGTTATGTAATAAAAATGCTTTATTAATTACGGTCGGCAGGAGGGGGGAGTGTGTGGGAGGGAAAACTCCCTCTATATATATAATGTGGTCAGATTCTCCTTCCCTCAGGCAGCTGCTCAGTGGCTTAATGGCAGATTTTAGGAAGTGAAAACCTGTCCCTCCTCACTGAAGAGAGTTAGCACTAACCTCAGGCATAATCAGATGTGAGCTTGTGGTTAGGTTTCTCTCTGATTTGAGAATATAATTGAACATGTTGCAGATATCACATTTGTGCTGTCGATAGGCAACTCTGCGAGGGCATGATGGTAATTCATCCCCCGCACGCTCAGGACTCTCACTCATTACATTTGGAGAATTCAGGACACTTAGTATTGATTATTCAATACTAAAAAGGGAGAAAAAGCAAATCAAACACACTGCCGAGGTGATCATCATCTCTAATCAGCTCAACAGGGTTTATCATTAGGAAGCGGGAATATGCAAAGTGAGGCCTACAGCTTCTCTCCCTAATCCCCCTTCAGACATTTGCTACTATTTTGATATCAATGCTTCTGTATCCAGAGCAAATACTGACAACTCACAATCCCTAAGGACACACATCTTGTGTATGTGCATTCATGTTATGAGTGAAAACCAAAATGAATTGTAAAATTAAGTAATACTATCATCTGATCTGATATAGCATTTTAAATATAATTCATGCAGGGAATTATTCCCTTTTAATTATAAATATCTCCACTAAAGTATAAAAAAAGAAATGCACAGAACCAGAGGAATTCATAAAGGTTTCACCTTGACATAACAGGAATAAGGCGTCCAAACACACAAACACACACATTTACAGAATGACATCCACCCCACATACAGGGCGTTCTGCTCTGTTTGCTGTGTTCACATGTATCCCCAACGTGCATACACTGCAGAAATGCTGGGTTATTACCATGAAGAGCTTTGTTCTGCTCTGACTGAACACCATGCTGTTTATGTTCTGCAATTTGGCCAAATCATTTTGTTTCTTTCATGAGTTTCTCGTAATTTTGCCTCAGTCCTCTGCTCAGTGGGAGATAAACGATTTGCAGAACAAATTATAATTTGCAGCAAACAGGAACGTTTGGCAAAGAAAAAAAAAAGTACCTAAAAAGTAATCAAATCGATCCAGCTCAAATATAAGAAGAATCAAGTTGGTGATATAAACAAACTGTAGGTAGGTAGTTTGATTAGTCAAATGTTGGCTCATTCAATCAATGTTTGTGTGTGTGTGTGCGCGGGTGTATGTGTGTGTCTTTCTTTTTTAATCGAAGAACAATTTGTCTGTTCTTATTTTTTTTCTTGTAAGTTCAAATTCATCGATTTGTCTTTGTCACTTTAAAAACGTTTACAACATCAACAAACACCAGCAGATGTAATCAAGATACTCCGTTAGCAAGTGTTTTCATCCTGTAATTTAACGGTTCTGTTTTTCAGCATAAACTCTTTAAGCAGGCTGAATTATGAGTTCAAAATGTTTTTTCATTTGTTATCAAACAGCCCAGTGTACCTCAATGAATGTTGCATGATTATCTTTTCTTAAAGAAATTCAAGACAAAACATTTTCATGTCAAAAAGGAAGGAATTCACATTACTGTAAAAACGTTTGCATCAGATAACAATTAAAGAAGTTCCTAATCAATACCAATGCATTAAGGGTAGTAATTACAGCATTACAATCTAAAAGGTCAGACAAAACTCTCTGTCAATTTCTTCAAGGAGGCGTTTCCTATTTATCTCCAGATTATCAGAAGTTCCTAAATATTTTCATAAGAGCGGGACCATGCACTTTTTAGTAAAAATGATATTGCTATAATGATAATGTAATCTCGTAAAATATATTAACAAAACGTGAATACGTAGGACGTTTACACAGCAATGCAAACAATAAAATACACTATAATAGACTTCCGGATGTTTGACGTTTTTTGGGACAGTTTGGGGAAGTTGATGTAAAAGCTAGTTTGGAGCCTAGAATTCAATTTTACTAACTAGAGAGAAGACTTTAGAGAATCGGACAGCTGAGTTGGCGGAGAGAACGGTTCATCTCTAGCGACACAATGTTCAAACATGCTCCCTTTAACCCGGCTTTGGTCATGTTAACGCTGTATTACTGCAACGCTTACCTCACTCACAGCAACATAATTGTGTCATTTCGTTTTATCATTGTTTCGGACAATACAGTTGCAATAATGTCTTAGTTCTTTTTCATGTTTTCATGTCTATCAATATTCCCAGAGCTTTTCAGAGTGAATTCTCAGAGGGAACAGTGACACCACCGTCAATGAAAGTGCTCATATACAGATGCAGAGTCACAGAAGGCTGGACTTGAGATCAATGGCGTCTCAGTCGGTCCATTAATCCTTGCGTGGCTGTCTCTCACATAGCCCACTTTGGCTGCTTACTGCCCATCAGCAGTGCATGGAGCTGGAGGAGAGAGTGCTCATCACAGCCTGTCACAGCCTGTCCACCAGCCGGCTCATTCAGATCAATAAACAGGGCTGAGCCTCTGGAGAGCTCATCACAGGGAACTAACAACGTGGACATGTCCAACGGTCAGGTCCAGCAGCCGGCACTCGGCCGCCTGCGGCGGGGTCCAGGTGGGACTCCTGGAAGTGGGGTGAGAGGTGTGGGGGGAATGGGATGCTGTTGGAGAGCAATGAGAATCTGAAATGTGCCCACAAGGAAGGAAAATCACCTTTGTTGTGATGTTGTTGCTGACCTTATGTCTCATATACGCAGGCTTCGGGAGATAAATTCAGATTTTCTACAAAAAAGAGGTCAGGTGTCCACCATGTTTTTTGTTTTCATGGTGGGAAAATTGAGGATCAAGTGACATTGACACTGACCATTAGAAGTGAAAAGGAAAAATATGTAGCCAAGTCCCGTTTTGAGAGAGTTTTTGCTAATATACTACGTTTTGACCTGTGGACCAGCGTAGCTACATGTATTGTTGGGAGAATGGGTTGAGTAATGTATTACATGTAACAGGATTACGTAATCAGCATACAACTAAAGATAACTGTATTCCCTTACAGTTACATTAAAAACTAGAGAATGCAATTCCTGAAGAAATTGCTAGTGGGAATGCTTTATGCTGAAAAGCTGACGCTGAACTGCTATGCTGAAATGTAATGTGTAAGAAGAAAGTGAAGAATTTAGATTGAAATGATACATGAACACTGTGGGCTTGAATGTGTGAAAAGAGAAGAAAATAAAGGGAAAAGGCTTGAAAAAGCAGCAAAATATTTGAACTGCAAACTTTTGAACCAACTTGATGGCGAATGATCTGTCGCCATGGCAACGGTATTTGATGACACCCCATAATACGCTTAGATGTGTTGATGGCTGCATCGTTACCAAACCTGTAAAGTTTTGGGCCGTTTGGAGCATTTTCACTGAAGTTATGAGAAAGCGAGCATTATGTTGCCAAGGCAACGGCATTTGAAAGAAATCTCAAAACAGTCACGTAGTCACATGTCTTCATGGCTGGACTGTTAGCACACATGTGAAGTTTGAGAACTTTTTGACAATTTTCATAGGAGTTATAGCAATATCGTGTTTTACGGCGAAGGATGCGTTGCCATGGCAACAGCTTTTGAGGAAAACTCACCAATGGCACATAGACATGTTGAAGGCTGAACCATTAACCATTATCTGAAGTCTGGTGCTGTTTTGACCATTTGCATAGGAGTTACGACAACATCATGTTTTTTGGCGAGGGATGTGTTTCCATGGAAACGGCATATAATAATAATAATAATAATAAATGGAATTTATAAAGCGCCTTTCAAGGGACCCAAGGTCGCTGAGATATGGTGAGATCCCAGATGTGCCGTAGAGCTGTTGAGCCATGGACCGGTGATATAGAAGTGAAGATTGGGGGACGATCGGACCGTGTCCATTGGAGTTACTGCGACATCGTGTTTTACGGCAAGGGATGCGTTTCCATGGAAACGGCAAATGATGACACCCCATAATTGACATAGAGCTGTTGAGGGCCGGACCATTAACCATTATCTGAAGTCTGGTGCTGTTTTGACCATTTGCATAGGAGTTACGACAACATCATGTTTTTTGGCGAGGGATGCGTTTCCATGGAAACGGCATATAATAATAATAATAATAAATGGAATTTATAAAGCGCCTTTCAAGGGACCCAAGGTCGCTGAGATATGGTGAGATCTCAGATTTGCCGTAGAGCTGTTGAGCCATGGACCGGTGATATAGAAGTGAAGATTGGGGGACGATCGGACCGTGTCCATTGGAGTTACTGCGACATCGTGTTTTACAGCAAGGGATGCGTTTCCATGGAAACGGCAAATGATGACACCCCATAATTGACATAGAGCTGTTGAGGGCCGGACCATTAACCATTATCTGAAGTCTGGTGCTGTTTTGACCATTCGCATTGGTATCACGACAACATCGTGTTTAATGGCGAGGGATGCGTTTTCATGGAAACGGCATATGGTGAGATCTCAGATTTGGGGTAGAGCTGTTGAGGCATGGACCGGTGATATACAAGTAAAGATTGGGGGACGATTGGACCGTGTCCATTGGCGTTACAGCGACATCTTGTTTTAGGGCGAGGGATGCGTTGTGGTTGTGTAACACCACATTACGTAACATCATATTTAACGTAGAGCTGTTCAGGGCTACAGTGTTAACCATCATGTGATGGTGGCGTTCTGAGCATGTCAGTTGGAGTTATGACATCATCATGTCATATCTCCAACACACAGGTGATTATGTTTGAGCTAACGACGTTATGAAACACCTGTGCTTGAGCCCAGAGATCAAAGGTTTCCATGGTGATGTGCAGTAATCAGTGAGAGGAGAGCCTTTCCATTGTTCTGAATGAGAGATAAACCTCTTACATGTGAACGTTTTGTTGAAGAACCGTAACGGTAGATATCGGTGAAATTTCAATGCGTGAAGCATGTCAAGGACCCTGAGCGTCTGAAGTGTGCTTTTTGTGTACTTTTGGGTCAATAATGTGGCCTTTTTGGCAGATTAACTAAAGGTGTGCGGCTGCTGTGGTGGGGAAAGATCAGGCTGAATTTACAATGGGCTTTAATGGAGACATGTTGAAAGTTGTTATCACTTCATGCCCTCAAGAGGCATTTTGTTTAATTTTCTTTGCTTAATTATTTTTTATTTTTCAAGCTACGAGATGTTTTCCTACGTTTTTCATGAAAAATTATGTCTCACGAGTGTAGGGTTGGGGAATTATGGCATGTTTAAAAAAATATATGAAGGTGAATTTCAAGCTGTCCCCCACTCTAGCTGTGACATCACGCACTCGACCTTAACGAGCTGCGCAATACACACTAATGTTAAAATATAAAGAAGGCCTCTGAACAATGTTTAATATCTCTAAAAGTATGAATCTGATTTAAAAGTTGTTTAATATGAATAATGTCAGAAAGATGACTAACATTTTAAAGTTGGAATGAGGTTTCTGAGTGAAAGTATGAAGGAACAGTTAGCAGTTGAAGTCACATGACGATTTTTCAAGTCTGAATAGTTTCTCTATTGACTTCCATGTTAAAAATGTGAATTATGGGATATATCTCGAGAATTATGAAAGTTATGAATGAGAAAAGTAATAGCAATTGATTCCCGATCGAGTTGAACATTTTGATGTTTGAACGGAGTTTCTGCGATGTGAAATGTGGGAGCAGAAGAGCGTCAAAATAACCCAGCGGAATAAGAATAAAGAATTTGTCCGTACAAGAACAAGATGGAATGCTGTAACAGCATTCCCACTAAAATATGTAATCAGATTACTGTTACAGTTTAAAAAAACATGGGTTACAAAATAATACATTTAAAAATAAAAATGTATATATTATAGCAGGATCTACTGCTTCATTATTCTTAGGCTACTACTTATTATCAAATGCAGTTGGTCAACACCTAATGTATTAAACAAAGACACTGTTTAAGCAATGTATTAAAGGAGGGGTAGGTAAGTTTGAGAAACCGGCTCGAGATACACTTTTTGTTATATTCCATGGAATGCTCTTAATATCCTGATAGCAATGCATATTCTAAGTGCTTTGAAAAAAAATCCATAAAAAAAATTCATCTGTGGAAGCCGTAATACTGTAAAAACCACGACCAATTATTTTAGCCGGGCCGGCTAAAATAACTGGTTAGCCGACCTGTCTGTCAGCCTTCAATCTCGTGCACACACACACACACACACTCGTGCAGTCATTGCACGCCGTTATTGGGCGTGTTTCCCGTGAGCTCCTCGGTCAGTCCTCCTGCAGCGGCTCAGTCCTCCTGCAGCGGAGCTGAGCTCTGCAGGAGGACACGTTCACCATGGCAGAGTTTGCTTGAACATCGTCTACCGGTCGCAAAAGAAAAACTGTAATGGAGCAAATTATGAAGAAAAAGAAAGTGGAAACTAGGAGAAGTCAAACCAGAGTCAATATCTGAGTTGCTTTTCAACTATGGCGACTATTTACGGAGCACACCGAGCTGATATGTAACGTTACCGGCGCAGCCTGCTCTCGTCAGCTAGACGTAACATTTGTAATACATTTTCACAAAACAAACATGCTAGCTTCAAAAATATAAGCACTGACAATAACTGTGTTATACATTTGTTTTACATTCATTATCATGATCTTGTGCGCGTTCATGTGTGTTGGAGGAGGTGCTCTGTAGGAAGTCTGAAGGAAGGGGCGGATTATTTTCGGTTTGTGTACTTTGGAATTTTTGTGATGCCGAGGCGGTTTCTCAAACTTACCTACTGCTCCTTTAAGATAAATTGGTCTCTTCTTTTCTAAGGTTACATTGTTCTGTTGTTTTACATAAAACATTTCAGTAAAAAAAACCTCTTATAGATATTGTCAGGGTTGGGGAAAGATCAGGACCCAAATGAAAGGAAAAGGACAAAAAAGGTCAAGAAACAAAAAGCGAGCTTTATTTACCAAAAAGCTGATGAAACTGAACAAACAAGAAAGAAAACCTAGAATCCATAAATCCGACAGATTTATTTTCTCTTGTCTTTATGTGCATTGCATTTGATATGAATGTAATCCAAAAGTAACGGAAATTAATGAGGTTACAATACTTTTATATTTTGATATTCAGATTAGGTTACTGATTATTATTTTTTTACAGGTAACTAAGAATTGTAACTGATACATTTTTAAAGTAACCCTCCCAACTCTAACCATTTGTACAGAGTATATTGCTGGTGCTTACTTCTTTAACCCCAGAGAGATGCGTTTATCTCAGGACTTTGATTTTCACATGTCATTGTGTTCATTAAGGCCATTTTAGAGTAGAGGACATTACGTTTAACATTCTCTGAACTCCAGGATTTAAGGTTTACAGCATCACTGCAGAACTCTTTAATTGCTGCAACTAACTCTCTTAAAGCAGGTTCCAAGAAAATGTCCAACCGACCATCCAACACGGATAATGATACTGTCTCTCCAAAACCAATGGCACGTTTACGAGCTTGTTCATGTGAATACTCATCTGACCGAGCGAAAAAGCTTATATCTGCACCCAGAGGTGGGGCATAAAGTCTGCCATCACAGAGAGGACCGAGGGGTAATTAATCATCCAAATGGGGATAATGGTTTGCACTTCAAGAGGCTCTCACAGGCTCTTTATGAGTCATGGAGGGGGGTTTAAGGTTTTTATCTTTTGTCACAAAAAGGTCATAATGTTTCCACAATGTAATGGCCGGCACAAATCACTGGCATACTGAAAGTATACTGCTATTTTTGCCTTATTTCATCCATTACGGAGTGCTAGCTCACCGCGATAAAATGTCACAATGCTACGTTGTCTCCCCCCACAAGAAAGGGCCATTGCATATCTACATATAGTTCTTGCAAAACAGGAGGATGCGGCCTGAGGTTGAAATGTTATAAAAGTATTTTCAGATGATGATCCAGCAAGTACTATATCAAAGAATACCAATGCCTCAATAATCCCTGGAGAATAAAACGGTTTTGATATCCTCAAGTTTAAGACTCAAAACATCAGAACCTTTTTTTAAACTTGTAGCAGAGGAAACCCCCTCAGCTGTTAGTTAATACATTTTGTAGATGTTCAATATTTTCTGTGGCTAATAGTCAAACATCTTTATAGTTAACCCAAAAGTTAAAAGTTCTCACAACTCAATGTTTGGAAACCAAACCTAGTTTACAGTCCATTTTATTTATTTTTTACATCAAACTCAAGCTCCATAAAGCCCTAAAGACAAATGTACGCTACTAAAAGGTCTTCTTCATATGACCACCTCGCAGGGGAAATCTTGCCTTTGAACAATTATATGCCCAAAACAAATGAGAGCTTCTTGTATGTATGGTAAAGCCTGAAAATTAATATACAAATACTTAATACTTTCATACTATGACAGCTGTGGCCGCTGCAAACTGTCAGGCATAAATTCAGTTTTGGCACCCTTTCATTTTTAATACAGCATTTATTAAAAACAACATATTTCATATCAATATGTGTTGATATTAAAGCTGTGTTGTTCTGTCTTCCTGAATGAAACACTCGCTGTTTTGGAAGTGACACGCCGCCTCTCAGGGTGGAGGGGGGGGGTTTGGTGGTGGAGAGCTTTTGCCGGGAGAAGGAGGAGAGAGATTAGCCTAAAAGACAGCTCTATTAGAGCCTTAACCTGGGCTTTGATCATTTCCTGAGCTCCCCTTCAGATCAGCCCGAGCAACAGACGGCAAATCTGACAGGCTCCTGCTCTACCCCCCAACCACCGCTACCACCACCCATATCCCTCACAATGTACCCAGGCTTCACTGTGATCAAAGTCTCCTTCCTGGTGACTGAGGCTCCCATCTGTCGGCCCACAAAAGAGAAGGCTTGGAGAGGACTGTCACACTGAGTGAAGGAGAGTATTTCAGGGCACACAGCTGAGTACAGTATACTGAAAAGCTGAGACGAAAAGCATATGTGATGTTTGTTTTGCTCTAACACATCCTCCCGTCCTCCTCCACTGTGTTTCTGGAATGCAGCATAATGACTCGTGCCAGAAACTCCCCTCCAGTGTCAGACGTGATTGCTATGAACATACATTAGGTAAACTCAGCTAGACAGAGCTATACGGAGCTATACAGAGTACGAAGCAGACAGATTAGGGCCTATTCATTTGTTGCTGAATGGCCATAAGGGAACATTGGACAGGAATAAAGACCTGAGGCCTTATCTATAAAGCGTAATCACTGCAGAGGACTGGCGGAGATGTTCGGCTCTATAATTTCAGCTTTTTCATGAAATGACTGAAGTTGTGATTGCATGAAACACAATGCTGCATACCTACGCTCCAACAATGAATTCAGTGATAGGTTAGTTAAAGCATTAGTATGTTTTTAGGTTTAACATGCTGATGGGTTGCAATTACATTACCATGTAAACTAATTCTAGCTGCAAAACAAAATCACGCCAGTCAGAAATGATTGTTTCAGAATACATTCAGAAATCTTAAAATTCTACACATTAAGAGGAATACATCCTTAACATTTGCCAGGACCGAGCAAACATATTTTAAACTTTAGAGCTATACTAACAGCCCTTTGGGGAACGAGATATTAACTTTATAGAAAGCTTACAAACTCACAGTGACAATTCTAACGTAAAAATAATGAAAAGACGCAGATCCAGGGCTCGATGGGTGCTAAACTACATTTAAAAGCTTTAAAAATCCTTCTTAATTAAGCTATTTAGTGTGCTTATCTATCTGTTTTTAACATAATGACGTTAAATATGTATAATATTAAACATGTAGATCATCTTATCATCTTTAAATAGATGAAAAAATACCACCAAAGTGGCTTATCCTAAGGGGATGTGACGAAGGGAACTTCGTCACTAGGGACTGACGGCTTTGGGCCGGGTGATATTGCACTGTATTAGCGTGATTGCACAGGAAAGTTAACATTGTATTGGCATTTGCACATAATTTATACGAATGATTGAAGTAGTATTTTTTTTAACTGATTAAACCGTATTTATTGAAATGTCGTCTGGATGCTGGATGACAGCGGTTGAGTGTAATCAGGGTGCAAATAATATGTTGAATGTCTGTGGCTAATGATTGTGTGCACCTGGGGCCCTGGGTTGTCTCCTCCCCCCTCACCGGTGTTTAATTGCTCCCCCTCACCTGTGTCTTGTTAGTGTCTGTGCATTTAAGTGCTGTTTCTTGTTGGGCTGTGAGTGTGTGTGAGATCCTTGTGGCTACAGGATGTGTGTAAGGTGAACAGCAGGATTGAGGCTGTGAACTTTTGGCACATGATCTTAATAAATGCCCACGTTGGGTTATATTTTTGGACGTTCTGCCTCTGCCTCCTTGCTTGGTCTGGGCCGCTCAACGGTCTTTCTCACAGGGGAAAAGGACTGTCTGTCTCAAATATTAAGATGGTCCATCTAATACACTGGTACTTGCGTACCATGCTGCGAATGGATCTGGCCCTTCCTACATCCAGGACATGATTAAACCATACACCCCAGCACGTGCACTCCGCTCTGCATTGGCCAAACGGCTCGCTGCACCCGCACTACGAGGGGGACCCAAGTTCCCATCAGCAAAAACACGTGGGTTTGCTATCCTGGCTCCAAAATGGTGGAATGAGCTCCCCATTGACATCAGGACAGCAGAAAGCCTACACATCTTCCGGTGCAGACTGAAAACTCATCTCTTTCGACTCCACTTCGAGCGATATAATTATTAATAACAAAGCACTTATATACTAATAAAGGACTGGCTTATCTAAAGCCAGTTGAGTAGCACTTGAAATGTTTTAGCTCTATGAAACCTGATGTACTTATATGATTCTGTTTTCTTCAAGTTTGTATTTTGTTGGTCGAACGCACTTATTGTGTCGCTTTGGATAAAAGCGTCAGCTAAATGCAATGTAATGTAATGTAATGTAATGTAATAGATGTTCACATTTTACCCAAAAACAAATAGGATAACCTCATGAGGTAAATGATCAAGATTGGACAGGTCTCCCTTGAAAAAGAAATCGACGATCTCAATGGGACCACCTGGTTGAATAAAGGTTTGAATGACTCCATCCTCTGGGAACATTACTTTTTGTCTAAATCCATAAAGAATGTATGTTGGTCAGCCATGAATGCCTAGAGAAGCTCAGGTGTATCAGTCAGAGGTGGAGCCTAGGATTTGATCGCCTCCATGGAAGAGACAAATCATTCCTTGGTCATCTCTAAAAGCTCTGCACTGTGCAGGCGGGTCAACGCTGCCCTTAATGAGGCTGATGGTGTGTTCACGCTGGACACAAAGCAAATGTTTTCATGTGGCGCAGTAACATATACAAATAAAATGCAACGTTTGCGTGATGATGTTATACATCATGACATATCTTGAACTGTCAGAACAAAGCAGCAAAAGTGGTCATTTTGGTTATGGCTCAGGAAACGCTCTGGGATATAGATATTGATATGGAGATAAGCCCGCCTCCTCTTCTAGTGTTTGAGTGACATGAGTGAACACAAATGATGCCACATTCAAACTGTGAATGCACCATTCATCAGCTGATAATCAGCATCCTTCCTACAAAGGTTCAGATCTGCATTTTATAAAACCACCTAAAAGCCACTGAAGCTTTAGCTATTACTCTCTGCACAAAACACTCTTTGAGCACGTAGTGTGGCACCATCATCTTGTACACTCACAAGGGATTACCTCTACTCCTTTAATTTAGAGCAGACGTGTCAAACTCAAGGCCCGCGGACCAAATGTGGCCCGCCACGTCATTTTATGTGGCCCGCGAGAGCTTAAAAGGTCTTATTGTCTAAAAATAAATAAGTCAAATGCGTGCAGTGACCAAAAACTACATTTCCCACAATACATGCCGATTATGTTACCCGCGAAGTGACGGCATCCCACCACTAGACTGCAGTGTTTCCACATCGATGCGATTTTCCCAACAAGTGGAATTGAGAAATACAAATAATGATCCCAAAATGTCCAGGAAGAGAAACATTGATGCAGATGGAAGGGTGTTTCAAGAAAGATGGGAAGGCGAATACATGTTTGTGCTTCAAGGAGAAAAACCGGTATGTCTTTTGTGTTATGAGGCGGTGGCGGTTGTCAAAGAGTACAATCTACGCATTTTGAGCCCAAACACGGAGCTAAGTATGCCAAAATTAGCCATCAAGAAAAACAACAAATTGCCCAAGAATTAAAAGGCAAACTGCGATCGCAGCAGAATGTGTTCGCGAAAGCCACAACCAAAAACAATGCGGCAGTGAAAGCTAGCTTTGTTATGGCTGAAGAAATCGCCCGCGCTTCAAAGTCTTTTTCAGAGGGAGCGTTTTTGAAGCAGTGCATGCTGAAGGTCTGTGAGCAGGTGTGTCCCGACCAGATACAGACTTTTAAAAATGTCAGTTTATCAAGAAACACTATCGCGGACCGAGTTAAGGAACTAGCAGGAAACCTGGCAACACAGCTGGCCGAAGAGACACGCAGCTACATAGCTTTTTCATTAGCTGTTGATGACAACACGGACACAGCGCAGCTATCTATTTGTATTAGAGGCGTGAAGTCGGGCCTCTCTGTCACTGAGGAGCTGTTGGATGTGGCTGCCATGCATGGGACCACAACGGGACAGGACATTTTTGATGCGGTGGAGAAGTCCGTCAGTAAAAACGCATTGCCCTGGGAAAACTTGGTGGGATTAACTACAGACGGTGCACCTGCAATGTGTGGAAGAAAAGTGGGCTTGGTTGGACTAATGAAGGAGAAAATGCAAGAAAGTAACTGTCACACGCCTCTGATAACGTATCATTGCATTATCCACCAAGAAGCTTTGTGCGGGAAGGTGCTGGGGATGGGTGATATAGTGACCACGGTCATGAAGACAGTGAACTTCATTCGGGCGCGTGGCCTGAATCATCGTCAGTTCCAGCTGTTCTTGCAGGAGATGGGCTCGGAGCACGGAGACGTGCCGTACCATACAGAAGTAAGGTGGCTGAGTAGGAGCAAAGTCCTCAAACGATTTTTTGAGGACTTTGAGGACATGCAGAGTAAAGGAAAACCCTTGTCTGAACTGTCAGATCCAAACTGGCTGTGTGAATTTGCTATGTTGTGAGACATAACCGAGCATCTCGCCCAACTGAATCAGAAGCTGCAGGGACGCAAACAAGATGTCCGACACGATCACGGCTTTCCAGCGTAAACTTGACCTATGGATGTGCCAAGTGAAACAGGACAATCTTGCCCACTTTCCTGTTTGTCAGAGCATCTCAGCCTCATGTTCCGGTACTTTCTCATGTGCTCAGTTAGCTACCAAACTGAGCCTGTTGATGAATGAGTTTGATCGGCGCTTCTCTGACTTCAGAGCACAGCACTCTGGATTTGCCATCTTTGCTAGTCCTTTCACCACCGACGTTTCACCAACGACTTTTCACCCCAACACCTTCAGATGGAGTTAATAGAGCTTCAAAGCGATAGTGGCCTGAGAGCAAAGTTCCAGGATGCTACAATCCAGGGGCCGTATTCACAAAGCATTTTATCTTACCGCTAGGAGTGCT
>CALSBZ010046611.1:0-13008 GCA_943591055.1 Gobionotothen gibberifrons
AAAAGACAAAACGAGAGCTGATCGACCCAGAATGGAAATGGCACCTCGCATTTTTAACAGACGTGACAGAAATGCTGAACAGCCTTAACTTGCAGCTACGAGGCCAGGGGAAACTCATTTGCGACATGTATTCTCACATAAAAGCATTTGAGGTGAAACTTGCGCTGCTTTAGGAACAAGTGAAAAAGCACAACTTCATCCATCTCCCTGCTACCCAAAACCTCTCTGCAGAGAACCCAGTGGTCCCGTTCCCAGCTGAAAAGTGTGTGGAAGCACTGGAAATGCTGAAGGCGGAGTTCGGTGTGCGATTCCGGATACTACATGTTAATGCTAAATAAATCCGTCTTTTCCAGAACCCCTTTTTTGCCGATATCGATGAAGCCCAGCCTTCTTATCAGTTTGAGTTGGCCGAGTTACAGAACTGTGATGTTCTGAAAGACGCATTCAAGCGCAACAGTCTCATTGACTTCTATGCCGCCCTCCCAAACGACACGTACCCTAACATAAAAAAACACGCAATGAAGATATTTACATTTTTTGGCAGCACGTATATCTGCGAGAAAAATTTGTTCACACATGAAACACCTGAAAACTCCGATGAGATCAAGATTGACAGATGCTGCGATAAAATACATTTCCACAACCATACTGGTAGTGAAATGTATTGTGCTGTGTAGGTGCTGTATCACTTAGTTCGGTTTCTCAGCCTGCTTGCTTTGTGGTTTTCACAGGGAAGTTGATGAGAGAGAGCTGCAAACAGCGGTGTATACAAGCCTACTGGAACCTACAAAAGGATTATAAGGAAGGAACACAAGAACTTTGAGAGACTGCTCATATGAGTCATTTGAGTAAGAGATTCTGCTCTGACAACTAAGCTAAACCTTTACCTGTTAAGATTGTGCACGGCACAACAGAAAGTGTATGTTCAATGGACTTTTCTTCAGTGAAGAACCCAGAGAGGGTTATTTGGTTATTATTTATTTCACAAATAGTGTTATTTATTTCATTAATAGTGTTATTATTTATTTCCTGACTTTTTTTTCTGTGAAGATCCCAGAAAGGGTTATTAATATTTGGTTATGTGTGGCTTTCTAGAAAACAATAAATGTTTACGTTTAGGCACCCCTGCAATCGTCACACTTTTTCTGTTACAAACTGACCCCGGCCCCCATCAGAGAAGGGAAAAGTTATGTGGCCCTCACAGGAAAAAGTTTGGGGACCCCTGTCTTACACAGACAAAATCCATGAAATTGAAAGCTAGTAATTGGACTTTGAGTAAAGATGGCTGTCTAACGTTTAATTCCTTTTGCTTATTCGTGATGTTTTACAAACAAACTTGAAACTGCTATTGAATATAAGTGTGTTGATGAATTGGAGATAACATTCGTCTTTTATTTAACATGGGAAATGACTGACAATACTTTGACTACAGATGGTCTCTTTGAACGGTGTTCGGCTGTTTTTATTTTTTTGTGGATAGTGTATAGATACCGCTTGAATTTACTAGCTATTCAGTGCCTTTCCAAAAGGCCAACTGAGGCTCTCTTTTCAATACTTCCTTAATTTGAGAAACGCAACAATGAATTTCAGCTCTTTTGTTCCCACTCAGTTATTGCTCCACTTGTACCTTCTTGGTGAAGCTGGTGGAAGAGGTGCCCACCATGGCCCGGTTGGTGACTCTTCCATTAAACACAGACTGGACTGAACTGATGAAGCTGGACTTTCCAGAACCGACCGGACCCAGGAGGAGAACTCGAGCCTGAGTCCCCTCATGACAGCTCGGCCTGTAGGAGCTGACGGTCTTCATCAGACTTGCCTTTTGCCTAGATTAGAAAATATTGAAGAGATACTTGCTGTTCAGAATAATTTGAAAAGATAAGTGTCTGTGAACATAAATTAAAGGAATAAAGGTAATATATTTATAGGGTTTCAATTCAACATGACTTGATTTTGAATGTTTTACTCACTCTTCTGTCCACTCCACTTCTCTCCATTGAAATTCCAACTTGGGTTGAAGTGCTGAGGAGAGTTTAAAAGTTGATAAATCTCCATCCGGTTCAAGTTAGGGTTACAGAATACTGACACTAATGCTCACAATATGTAAGGTGCTTGCATGGAGCGTCTTGAAGCATGCATTAAACTGTTGGGAAAACTGGAACACAGTTTTATATCATTCTTTCTTCGTGTGAAACTGTTTAGCAGCTTACCAGGAAACGTATATGTAGGTGTGTTCTTTTCTTTCTCCGTTGAACTGACGTTTGAACAAAGGGTGAAAGGACTTATGACGTCCTCTGCAATTGCAAAAGCTGCAGGAGTTGGATCTTTAACAGCTTGGGCCAAACCAAATGAGAAGCCAACTGGTCTGATGAGGAAAAAATCACATGCATCAGTTTAAAAGAAAAGATGAAACAAAGAAGCACTGGAAAACATATATGTGACCTATAATGTGAGCTGCTCTATCGAAATCAGTCGGAAGTCGCAAAACTAGTTTTTCAGGGTTCGGGTGTTTTGTTTGATTTTAATTAAACAAAGTCTTGGCTTTTAGAATATGACACTTTTATTGCCAAACTCACACGATAAATACATGTTTGAAGCTTGTAAAGGGAAGAAGACAGGCACCTCTCAAACGTACTCGGCTCTTCTGCAGCGCCGCTTCCCCTCCCTCTTGCTGAAATTAGGAAGTAAAGGCGTATAATAATCATAGATAACACGACAGTTTGTTTTCATCTGATTTCAAATAAACAAAGTCTTGGCTTTCAGAATATTAAACGTTTTGGCAAATTCAAATGATAAATACAACTTTGAAGCTTGTAACGGCATAATTACAAGCGGAGAACTGAGTAACTTAACGCCACAGCAGGCATAACAACAGCCGGTGTTTCCCCTGGAAATAAACACAATACACACAAACGAGCTTCCCCCAGACCAGTAATGCAAACGAAAACATGTTCCCTCCGTACTACTTTGGTAATTTATTAGCCACTAATAATCAATCAGATTGATGGATTCCAGAGAAGAGGAAACTTTGATGGCCTTTTTCTCAAAATGATGACTCGGTGACGGTCATTATGTAATGTGACATTTTGCTTAATATTTGGAGTACAACAACAATCCTGATATCATTAGAAAGCTAGGAATCTCCTCTTTCCAACAGTGTGTATGCAACTCATGTGTGACTGATTTCGATCACATATATAAGCAAGTCAAATGTATGTGACCTAAAATGTGATCTAAAAATGAGTATTGTTTGAATGGACAAAGCATTGACGCAAGTTTACTAAAACATTTTGAGTCACGTTGAGTTTAGGGATGACATTTCAATTGCACTACTGAAAGAAAGTTTTTTTAACTCAATAAAAGTAAAACATTGCAAAAGGGAAAATGTGTCGGAAAGATTTGACACATAACATTAATCCTAAAACAAGACAGGACGCTGATATTTACATAGAATCCGACTTCCTTTCCCAAAGTGTAGGCCCCATTATGTGCCTTATAACATGTGGGTTGCAAGTTCCTGTATGATAATTGTTTTATCTACAGGTAACTTGTATGCACGTTATTTGAAAACCAATGCTTTGCTATCACATACTCCATACCACCATTTTTAAAGAACTCTGGCAGGTCATCAACATCAACTTTGTAAACAGTCCTGTTAGCTCAATTATTAATATACTTCAAACTATTTAGTTAATTTAATGTGGGGGGAAATCTGTTAAGCCTTATAAATGGATGAGTGAAAGAAAGCATGAGAGAAGATTACGTTAACCTACCTCCTTTCCCACATCTTCTCTCTCCTCCCTATGAGTATCTCAAGATTTGATAAGACTGATTTTTCTGTACTGGATTAAGTAAAACATGTTTTTGATAATTACGCCAATCTTAATCTTTGTTACAGTCTACATATGTATATCTTCCTGGGAACCGAGAAAAAAAAGTTTTCCAGTCTCCTTTATTTTTTTATTTCCTACCTATTTAGGGCTAAAAAAGAAAAACCTCTTGCCATTTAGAATTTGTGTGTCCACTGTAAAGGACGTCAGGACCATTTTAGTTTTGAAAAGACAGCTACAATTAACAGATAGACTATGACTAACGTATTCTGGTTATAGAGTGATATTAATACACGAATACATTCACCTTTATTGTAAAACATAAATAAGTAATTGATCTGAACATTGCTGTTTATTTGGTCACTAAACAACTAGTTTGTTTTTTGGTGAATCTTTCCAGATCTTCAAAGGGAAAAGTACCTCACTGGACCACAGGCTGCACGGACTGTAGGGTCATAACTTGACTAGTTTTATGGATGTGGTCTCCACTTGACCATACTCATAGAAACAAACTTGGTATTCCTGAGGCAATTCTCGTTTTTCATCACTCCACTTAAAATAAAAACAACAATAAGACATACGCGCACACTCTTAGCCCACAGAGGGACATGTCTTTCCCGCTCGTCCCTATCTGTATTGTTATTAGCCAGCTCGGGGCCTGCTAACAGTGTTAGCCAGTTCAGCCTAGAACGACTAGCTTGATCTACTGAGCAAATAAAAGTACATCTGAGACCAGTATTGTGCAGATTAAAACCTCGCCAGTGCATGTCGTTTATTTTACCTTCGTCGTCGTCGTACAATTCACAGGCCAATGAATCCTTCGTGTCAGCGGCCTCCCACACCAGCGTGCCCGAATCGGTAGTCGATGCTGTGCCGGAGAATGAAGGTCTGTGGCCGAGCAGAGCATCCATGCGATCGTACCATTTGCTACCCTTTTGGTCGTTACCCCACTTGTTGTTATGGTCCTTTGTTTTTTTGTAGTCCTGCTTCAGTTTCTTCATTTTGTCCCGGCATGCGCTTGCGTCGTGGAAGATTCCCAGTTCGCGTAACTTTACCGAATAACGCTCGTAAACTTTGGAGTTGTGGCCTGGCTTCAGTCGAAGCTGCTGGGTCTCGTCTTCCGAACAAATCGACAGAAGCGCCGACACCTCCTCATCACCCCACCGTTCCCATGATTTCTTTCGAGTTGCCATCTCTCCGTTGGTGCGCTGGGCTTATACGAACAAATAAAATGGCGGCTTTATAAAACTTTTCGGAGTTTTACGGGGCGTGGTCATGGATGGGCGTGGTTTGTAATTCGCCCAGCCTCCATTGACCTTATTTCGGAAAAAGTATGTCAAATAGCCGCGCTCACACCGAGTACTTTGCTGTACTTAGTTCCCGGCACTTAGTGCCGCGGCACTTAATACCCCAGGGCACTAAGTACAGATCGCGTTCACACCGGAAATAAGTCCCTGGGGGACGTCACTTCTTCTTCTTCTGCTTTGGGTTTACTGGCAGGCCGCAAACAACTTCACAGCGTATACTTCCGCCCAAAATCCCCGGCCGGAAGTCCCCGGAGTTGGGGACTGGCTTCAGTAGAAGCTGCTGGGACTCCCAGCAGCTTCATTTGCCTAATCCACCCCCAGGGACTTATTTCAGGTACGCGATCTGTACTTACTGCCCTGGGGTATTAAGTGCCGCGGCACTAAGTACAGCAAAGTACTCGGTGTGAACGCGGCTAATGGGAGAGAAAGATTATCTTTCGATCGCGTTTGAATTGTGCCACAAATTACATATATTTGTCAATATAAAAGATAATTATGCAAGTTGTTTGCAAAACTGTGAAGTAACACTTTTTTTGGTGTGAAACCGCTCAATGAACTACATCTCCCATCTCGCACCACACCCCAAGATGGCACGTTGGCACATTTCACTTCTTTCTTTCAGAATGAGAGCTGTTCATACACAAAAGGGGAGTTAGTCGGTTCCGTAAGAGCCAGCATGCGGGACCGGGATTCTGGGATTTGTAGTCTTTCTAGTTGCGTATTTTTCATAGTGTTATATTTCAACAGTTTTACGACAAACTGTGACTTTTTTTACATGGAGATTATTTGTTAAGATTGCCAAACATATGTGTAATTCGTGGCACAATTCAAACGGGATCGAAAGATAATCTTTCTCTCCCCATTGACTTCAATACCTCACAATTTTTCCGAAATAAGGTCCCATGGTTCGGAAGTAGATGGACGGAACTAGGCCGATAGGTGGGGGGGGATTTGTTTTCACACCAAAAAGGATCTGGGCCTAGTCCCTAGTTGAGTAGGTAGCCCCCGGAGACTGCAGTTTCAGGACCGCGGTCCTGAAACCGAGTAAGTGCTTTTAAAGTTTTATTTGTTTAACATTACAAATAATTCCGGTGTCTTGAAATGAAGTGTGATTAGAAAACGTTAACTATGATAGTCTTAAGGCAATACAAACAATCATCTGTTAGCTTATGATAGCTGGCACAGGCTACCGGGGAAGTGGACGGCGAGAAATCTTGGAGGGTTTTTACTCCGAAGAGGGCTTCCCGGGTTACTGCAGCTGGAGCTGTTTTCTGGTGGCTGAGGGAACAACAGACCCCGCCGTGAAGAATCCTCAGTCCTCTCCACTTTCAGAGGAAGGGTCAGAGCAGGTAACCATATCAATTTTGACATATTTTAGTGTCAGAGCAAGTTATTTAGATAACTTGATGCACAAAAAAAGTTTAAACAAGGGTATAATTCTTTTTTGGAAAATATGCTCAACCAACCGGTCAATTTGGCCTTTTATGGTAAACTAGCAATATGACTTTTTCAGAGTTTCAGAGATGTTTTCCAATAAAATATGGTAATATTATCTAGTACTGCCTTATGAGTCTTAGAGTGAAAGAGTGATAATAATTTATACAGCACCTTTCATGCATGGCATTCAACCCAAACACAGGATATAGATATTTGCTGTTAGGCCAGTGGTTTCTTGTTAGGCCAATTCAGCATACAGTAAGATGAGCAAGTCTTTTTTTTATTATGAAAAACACTTTACATTACTTTTTTCCATTTATTTATTTTTACAATTATCATTTATGAATATATCTAGTTGTATATATTGCTAATTTTCCATAAAAGAAAAAACATGTATTTGAGTTTGTGTTTTATTTGAGTTTGATGCGTAGAAATACTGTACTGTATGATGATTCTTGAAAATGCACTTTTACCATAAAAGGCCAGCTCGACCAGTTGGTAGAGGCTCATAAAAACAAAACTGTCAGTCAAAAAAATAAAAATTGTTTGTGGTTATATGTGGCCCATTTGATAAAAAAATGCAAACAAATAATTTTTACATAACTTTTTTCTTGGTCTGGCAGTTAAAGCCAGAACACACGACGCAGGTGTCAGTCAATTACTTGGAATACCAGGGAACTATGAGTCTACACACACAGTGACACACACACACACACACACACACACACACACACACACACACACACACCACACAATGTTCGTATTTAGTCTCCTGATTTTAAATGGGAATTGCATCATTTGAGTGTTCCCAAAGCACCAGTGTTCTGCAGTTTGTGTGGCCTACTGTACTGTTGCACAGTTTATACTGTAGAAACTATGTCCAGGACAAGGTGTTTGGAAGTTTTGGAAGATTCATAGCTAACCACACTGAAGATTATGGAGGTATTGATCAGTCTTCTCATATTTTTAAGCCTCAATTCCCCCCTCTCCCTCTAACATCACCAGAAGTCATAATTTAAGGGGTCATTTCTGGACCCCCCTAGTATGGTTTGGTCACCATTGCCGTGGCCCCACCTCAAATATTTTCCACCGGCCGCCACTGGCGAGGGAAGATATGATCGAAGTTTTCAAATAACTCCGCAACATCTACAAAACATCATGCCCACTACAACGGCATTATAACACCAGGACTCGTGGACACTGCCTCAAGTTGAAGAAAAAGTACTCAAGACTGACTATCCGCCACAACTTGTTCAGCCTGCGTGTGGTTGACTTGTGGAATGATCTGCCAGAAATAGTTGTCACATCCAAGACTGTTAACTGTCTCAAGTCCCGCCTCGACTATTACTGGTCAAACATCACTTTCACTTTGGACTATGTGACTGTTGCCAGCATCCATAGTATATAAAGAACAGTGTTCTACATATTTATGAGCGACTAAAGGGCCCTAGGCCTACTACAGCCGTATCCTATTGATTGATTGATTGATTGATTCCGTTTCAAAGTGCTGTTTGACGCTCGGTGTAAACTTGGTGCACTGCCACTCCAACATCCAATCACAGAGCTTGAGGAATAATCACGGGGTTTGTCAAGCAAAGCGGCTGCTGTAGTCCCAAACGATAGTTGAGGATTATGGGTAGTGTAGTGTCTACTGCCATCCTAAACTCCGAACAAATATTTGTTTCTCCGACTGGAAGTGGAAAAACACAAAAGCATTGTACACAATTTAAACCAATCAATGTTGTGTAATTAACAAGGATAATCTGGTGTTTTTGAGTTGATGAGTACAGATATCACTGTAAAATCAATCGAAAGTAAGGAGAATACTTGTAAAATTCTCCGTTATCCAATGGGAATGGAAGCTCACATTGCCTTTTAACTGCCGCCGACATTGGACGGATGCGGTGCTTCCCTGAGCGTCAAATACCGCCGCTGATGGGAATACATTGCAATCAGTTGAAAGCTCTCTGCGTCCGTTTATGAAATGCATCTTCAGGGTACTAGATAGCCTGTCAGAAGGCCACTGCAGGGTCTAATGATAAGTCAAAACATAATGTAAAATGTATTCTAGGAATGCTCAACCAACTATTTTACTTTGGATTGATAACTGTTACTGTTAATAGGATCAACTGGCAAAATATCACAATAAAACTAATTAATGTTTTTGAACCCTAAACCCTTAATGTTTCCTCTCATTTTGTACACAAGAGGGAGCTCTAGTCTTGTCTCTAAAGCTGTAGATGCTTAACTGCTAGCTAACAGAAGAGGTCAACATGTGGCCACACTTAAGTCTCCTTCTCCCACATGGAGACCCCATTGCCTGATAACAAAAACTTCTACTCTACAGTCTAGGAAAATCTACATGAGGGTCATTGCCACCTTTCAGTAGCTCTTAATAACCGAATAACTAATCGGAAATGCATCAGTAATTGATGGTGGTGATTGCTATTCTTTGGATACAAAAGTGTGTGTGTGTGTGTTTTCTCCACTTGTGCTTATTTCTCCTGTGGTCATCAAGGTCAGCAGACTTTGGGTGTCTCTGTAATTCAGTTAAACCTGTTGGATTTTTTGAATGAGCTCTGTTAATTCATTATGTTGCTGTTTTCTAAAATTAAAACGTTTCTTTCTGGGCTCCTCTTTGCTGTCATTTCAGGGCTTTTTGACGTGGCGTTCGTCTCAGCAGCCTCAGATTGTGATTCAGCTCCAGTGAGCCCCTAAGAAAGGATTCAGATCACATCAATCATGTCTTCACGTGGTGAGACCCCCATCATCTCCATGTGTTTACCAACACCACTCAAATACTCCAAAACAAATGTATGCACGCTAAATGGGAGGATCTAAAGAACCTTTATTCTATAATCAAAACATTATTATATCATATCTAAATCCTGTATATTGTAGTACATCTCCTCAGTTTTCTGTCAGTGATGGAGGTTATGATAGTGAATGGAGCTTGCCTACTCGATATAACCCCTCAAAGCATAATAAAAATGAAATCAATTTTGCAGGTTATTTCAGGTTGGTTATCTGTCACTCAGCACTGCTTTATCAGGGCTATATTGGCTAGCAGCCTGCGAATGATCAGGCGTAATAACAGCCAGCAAGAAGGAGCCCCAGCTATCTTTATGACCTTGTGGCCGTGCCCAGCTTTTGTTGTTTCAGCAAACTAGTTTTTATATCTGAATCCCCTTGTAGAAAGACTGGGAGATATGGAGCCATTGTTTGTATGGAGACATAAAAGGAAGGAGATCCAAAACCAGTAGAAACACCTAATGTTCCCAAACAGAATCATGCAACAATTTCAGAAGTCTGACACATTAGCTGATGTTATAGTATGAACTGGCTAGTTGTTTGAGGGCAACACCCAAATCACAAATACAACCTGATGCGGCCTTGAGGTTATGAGTGGGTGTCATTAAAGGTTATTGTACTGTTGATGGCTTGACAGCAAACACTAGCAAACATAGGTCGCTATTTGTGGAGACAAAAAACAAAACAGACCTTATAATTGATCTGTCCTCTAACCAGAAAACAGGTGAAATGTAGTCATAAATATGTGTAATGTATACCAAAATAACTTGAATACATATATCAGTGACATAATGATATGGGGTGGCAGCTGGGGTGACAAACTTTTTCCGAAATAAGGTCCCATGAGTCCCACCGGAAGCGGAAGTCCTGCCCATCTACTTCCGACCCATGGGACTTTATTTGGGGAAAATTATGTATTGAAGTCAATGGGGAGAGAAAGATTATCTTTCAAATCCGTTTGAATTGTGCCACAAATTACACATGTGATGTTTGTCAATATTAAAAAATAATTGTTTGTTGTAAAACTGTTGAAATATAAGACCATGAAAAATACGCAACTAGAAAGACTACAAATCCCAGAATCCCGGTCCCGCATGCTGGCTCTTACGGAACCGACTAACTCCCCTTTTGTGTATGTACAGCTCTCAACATGGCCAGACTTGTAGTGATTTTCACCCCTTTTAATACTTTTCGCCTCATTCTGAAAGAAAGGAGTGAAATCTAACGTGACGGCCGTCTTGGTGTGTGGTGTGAGACGGGAGATGTAGTTCATTGAGCGGTTTCACACAAAAATGTGTTACTTCACAGTTTTACGACACATTTTTATTTTTTTGACTTGCAAAATTATCTTTTAAATTGACAAACATCATATGTGTAATTCGTGGCACAATTCAAACGGGATCGAAAGATAATCTTTCTCTCCCCATTGACTTCAATACATACTTTTTCCGAAATAAGGTCCCATTGAGGTCCCCCGGAAAGGGAGGTAATTCGCCTCTCTATAGGCATGCCAACTTGATGCTCTGCTCACGGATGACTCGATGAGCATAAACAACTGTTAAGATGATGACCTTGTATGTGTATATATTTTTTTTCTTTGTGGGGGTCTGCCCCCAAAAAACAGTTTCAAGTCCTGAGAAAGTCAAATAAGACGTAAAACTACACTGCCCAGCCAAAAAAAAGTAACCACTTATTATTATTTGCCAGTAGGTAAGGACTTTCCACTGGATAATAACTGCAGCGATGTATATGTTTTAGCTGAATTGTTTAACCCTAACTGATGCAGTTAGTCACTTCTTTAATGTTTGTTATTTCTGATGTAAAGTCATGGTTGTAACTGTTTGCAGTAAAGTCGTGGGGCACTGTTCCTTTGAATCTTTTGAATTTTGATACATTATATAATTACTTGTCTTTCAAATTTGAAGGAGGGTGAGCAAGCATCTTGAGGAACATTCATCATTAACTCCTCCAAAATAGTTTATTCAATAATAAATGAATATGTGAATCATAACAGTGATTGACAGCTGATAGGAATAATATGATTGTTAATAGTATCATATTCATTCAGACAAACATCGATGAGACAGTTAATTAATGTACTTATTGCAGCAGTCTTCATAGATTTGTCCCTGGTCTAAGAGTGAAACAAACTCATTCAGTTATTGTTCAGTTAAAATTCATTAGATTATGTCTGCCACCTTATATATGTCTATTTAAGGCTTTACTGATGTGCCACAATAATGTCACCTATGTTATTGAGTTAAAATATTAATATTGTGGCTTTCCAAGTTAACATTGATTGATATGACTGCGATTAAATCAGCATACTTCTGCCAGGGGATGCCACCCCTCAAAATCTCCTGCCACCCTCTTGCCACCCCATGAATATTTGTCTAGATCAGCGTAGGTGTGTCGCCTACATGTTTGTGTGCAGCATACCAAACTGAGATCGTATTCTTAAGAAAAGTATTTTTTTTATGTTTCATCAATGTCTTAATATCTGAAGAGTAAAGATACATTTGTAATGTCAGATCTGGATATGGAGTTGATGTCTGCTCTATGTTTACCCAAGTTGGGGGTGTTGTTGTACAAAAATAATATGAAGCTGAGTTTAGTTGGGCAGCCATATAATACCATTTAAGATTAGGGAATTGAAGACCCCCCCTCTGCTCTAATAGGTATAATAGTTTAAGACGGAGTCTGTCTTTTCTGCTGTTCCAGATGAATTTACTAAATAATTTGTTAAGCTTTTCGTAGAACATATTTGGTAGTGGCAATGGAAGCGTTTGAAAATAATATAAAAATTGAGGTAGGATGGTCATTTTTATGATATTTATTCGTCCGATCATAGATATAGGCAAGTTGGACCACCGGCTTCGTTTTTCAGTCACTCCATCTACCAGGGGATCATAATTAGCTGAAACTATGTCTCTGAGTTCCGGAGTGATTTTAACACCCAAATATCTGAAACCGTCAGATATAAATGTTGTCATAAATGGAGTATCTACTATGGGACTGTGTCTCTCTTTGTCATTCAGAAACATCAACACTGATTTAGAGTTATTCATTTTGTATCCAGAAAATTCACCAAATTCCTTTATTACGCTCATTAAATTGGGAATACTATGTTTTATATTTGTCAAGAAAAACATTATATCATCTGCGTAGAAAGAAATGCGATGTTCTATCCCCCCAAGAGTAATGCCTGATAATTCTGTATGTGCTTTAACGGCCATAGCTAAACGTTCCATTGCTAATGTAAATAGCAGTGGAGACAGAGGGCAACCCTGTCGGGTAGATCTCTCTAAATTAAAGGGTGCCAAGATAGTGTTGCTAGTTAGGATCTCAACGGTTGGGTTTGTGTAAACCCGAATCTTGGAAGTACTTCAAAAAGATAAGACCATTCAATCCTATCAAATGCTTGACACGCATCCACTGAAAGCATTGCTGTGTCCTTCACGTCATGTTTCTCATGTTGTATATTTAAAACTCTTCTGATGTTGTGAAATCCCTGTCGTTTTTGCACAAAACCTTGTGACCGGGCAACTCTCGGTCAGAGATAGTTATTGTTGTGGGCAGGGCCGCCCCTGGCCAACTTGGGGCCCCAAGCGACATTGTGAGATGAG
>CALSBZ010046611.1:13108-24896 GCA_943591055.1 Gobionotothen gibberifrons
CCCCCCCCCCCCCCCAACCGACAGGAGTGAAAACGTTTTTTTTGGAAACAAAGTAGGCTACTTTGCAAATATAATTCCTGTTTATTATTATTATTATTATTATCAACAGTTACTTTTTTATACAGTGAGGTAAATGTGCATGTATGTCGCTCAGTATGCGTTTACAGGTGAATACGTCTGCATTTCCTGCCAAATACTAGCCTCAAAAAGATTAAAATATAATTAGTGCAAATAAACTACTTCTACTAATAATCATAATCAATTCAATAATATACATACTATATTATTTTATTATAATATAGTTGTAATATAGTCAAGACAAAACATGCTTATGACATGCTCAAAAACTGATATCTCTTAAATCTGTATTCAAATGTATCCCTCTGTCAGCAATGTATCAACAACTACACACACATTTCTATCAGTATTTCTCTGTGTTGTGGTTGACATGATGATGACTGTTAGGAGTTAAGGGGAGAGGCTGAGCATCACCATGAAATGTGCAAATTGACATAAAAATGAATAAAAGGGGAAAAAATGCTCCATGTTTTTTAGGCTGTAAACTTTAACTGTTATGTAAGCCAACTAGACAGACAGTTTATCACTCTTCCTCCTGTACATTAGCAGATAAAAGGCATAACATACTTGATTGAATGGTAAAGAAATAACTGCATCTCCATTAGCCTATATAGGCTATGCTATGCAGAGACTGCCTTCTTCATGTTGTGAATTGCAGCTGATGTTTTAATATGGCAATTGGCAATTTGACTTATACAACATTTGCAAGTTGTACATTTGACTCATACAATAACCCACCATCGAGTGATGCTAGTTTCT
Source organism: Gobionotothen gibberifrons (assembly GCA_943591055.1). Classification (NCBI taxonomy): domain Eukaryota; kingdom Metazoa; phylum Chordata; class Actinopteri; order Perciformes; family Nototheniidae; genus Gobionotothen; species Gobionotothen gibberifrons. The sequence goes on from CALSBZ010046611.1 coordinate 13,946, forward strand.
TCGTGTTTTGTTTTTTTCCCGCCGGACTGAAACTGTCTTTTCACGGACATCTCTTCACCTGCACTAGTGGCCGTATCAAAGCTGTGATTGGTCAGATGTCGATTCATTGCAACGGTGTCGGGTTACAGACGTGCTCCCCTTGTCACCTCTCACTCTCGCGTGTCAGCTGGGGGTGCGCGGAGAACTGCGCGGAGCACAGCAGCTGAGGCCCTCTGGGCGGGGCCCCCTGCGCAAGGCGGGGCCCCATGCAGCCTGCGTGATTGGCCTGTAGGGAGGGGCGGCCCTGGTTGTGGGACACCTGGAACATATCCTTCTCGGGGTGTAGATGACCTTGAGCCATAAGCGAGAACAAATGTGATTCAGTGTCCTCAGCTGTTTAGTCTATCTATTGACGAATGTTGATTATTACACTCTCAACTTAAAACCTTGAGCTACAGGAGGGTTCTTCAGAATTGATTGTGGCATCTCAACCGTGTGGTCAAACCGTGGCCCGTGACATGTCTTGTGAATTCTCCGGCCGAAGCTCCAAACAAACCGTCAGTGTTTGCCATCAAAGCTCCAGCTCTCCTCATGTCTCTGAGTCCTGACTCCAATTGCTGCAGAAGTTTCCCCCACACTTTCTACCTACAGAAAGACAGGAGGACTGTTGTCTGCTGCAAGCTTACTTACACCCACTCTGTGCCACTAAAAAAACAATGTTGTTGTTGCATGAGGCCCATTTACCTTTTTATAAAGAACAGATCACACTAACAAATGAAAACATCAGACATTTCTGATTATATTCAGAATTTGTGTCCATGATCATTTTATTTAAAGAAAACATGATGAAATTGTTATATTGTACATGATGGTTCAAATTCATTACATGTAGCATTAACATTCTGTAGCATTAAAAAAAACTAAATCCCCAAATCGATCTTTGGCCCTGTATGTTGTGGTGCATTGTCCTGGAAATACAGGTCAGCATACTGCAGGATGTGGTCCACAGCTCTAAGCAGAAGCACATCGTTGTTCACATTCAGCTCCAGCTCTGATGAGTAGTTCTTCACCGGGACAATGTAGGAGGTGGACATACCCAACAGATCCCCAGCTTTATTCATCTACAAACACATGACTAAGATTTACACCCCATCGGTATTTTTATTCCCTCGGCAGAGAAAAATGCCATGGCAAATTGAAATAGAGAAAAGTTATCATCTCAAGCCCTGTGGTGTGTAAGGAGTGAGTGTTACATTGTTCTTAACTCTCACAAAAGTTATTTTTATATAATTATTATGAAGCCAGATAGAAATAATCAAAACAGGTAGTCCTCAATTTGACGGTTAAAAAATAGCAAAATTATAAAAAGTTCCAAACAAGAATGTTAAAATAGTTTCGGGCTTTAATTTGCCTTTTTTATGTGTCTTACCTGTGTTACATGTATATGTTTGAATGGCAGATCAATAAGGATCTTTCCCTTTGTCCAAAAATCTAATGTGACTAGTGAGTCATGTGACTTTGCTTTAGCTTGTAATTTAATGATGTGCACCTAAAAAAGATATATATTTATAAACAAGCACCGCAAAGTCAAATGTTCCATTATGGTTCAGATCACAGGAAACTAAACTGGTCACACACTCATTTTGGTAAAACTTCCCCACCTGTAGTCTGCATGGTGATCACACTTTCCTCTATGATGGATATACTTTGTCTATTTCATATTTTTTTAAACCTACCATGTCCTGAATGATGCGGCTCTTGTAAACCTGGGTGACATCTTTGGCCGTTTCTGGACAAATTTGGTCTATCTGGGTCAGCAGGGCCACCTGGTGAATGTCTAGCAGACACAATACAATGCTGTCAATAAGATGTCACTACAAAAAAGGCTTTCATTTGTTACATTGCAGAGAAATAAATCACTGACAGTTGACATTTCAACAGTGCTTTTGTTAAAGTGGACCTATCATGCTATATTTGAATAATATAGTGTAGGACCATACCTATATAAGGCATATTTATACTTTTTATTTTTCAAAATACCAAACAGATCATGCATTTTAGCCATTCCTCATTTCGCTCAATTTAACACTGTCTTTTCATGGGCTGATTCTGTGAGAACAGCACCATCTACAGGCCTGGCATATGTACTACAGCATCTCCAGCGCTTTCGAACGGCAATGTCCGTGGCTGTCTCCTCCTGATTGGTGGAGTTGGCCCAATAGCCGTAGCGCCACTTCTGTGATGTCATAGAAGTGTTCAAATCTGGATCAGTCTGTATCAGATCCGTTGCAGCCCCTTTTTAAGAGATTTGGGTATGGAGGAAAATAGAGAGGGTTGTGTTTTCTGACACTTGGTGAGTTCCCTGGAACACCGGGGACACATATTCATGTATAAAAGACGTACAAAAGTGCATTTTGCATGATAGGTCACCTTTAAGTAAATCCTGTAAAGAAGGTTTCAAGCCCAAAGTTATTATGAACATCAGTGCCCAGTAATTGTGACAGAAGAACAGCTCTGCAACATTCATATTAAAAGTCAAAGCCCATTTTGTTTTTAAAAGTAGTTCATCTGTGTTTCAAAATGTCCTTGTATTGGACTGATAATGTGTCCCTGACTTACCCAGGTCACTGATGTGCTTTCGGAGCAGCCTGAAGGTGGTGCTGAGGCCTTTGGGGTAGGTCAGGATTTTAGAGGCATCTACCACAAAGGCAACACAATGGATCTTGTCTTTGAGACCTGGCTTCTTTAAATAGCCCACAGTCTCAGACCGCACTGGTTGATCTGCGCTAAACTGGGAGAGAGAAAGAGGATGTTGCATTTTTTTTTTTAAACTCATGTTGAGGTAGTTTTTGCAAAGACAAAAGCAAATACAGATTGAACCACGGTCTGTGTTGGGCTACTTCATGTTCAGTTCCGGGATTTGCTAATTACGTGGCTGTTAATAATTACGGTATCCATTGGTTTTAGGTTGGAGTCGGTTACTTCTCTATGAACCCAACTGTTAACCTCATGGTGGTGCATGTCGGACGATCAACAAAGTGAGTAAGGATGTATCCTCTGGGAAATTATGAATGTCTGTACAAATAGTGAAATATTTTCATCTTGACCAAACAACGGTCATTGGGTAAAGCTGCAAGCTACGAACTAGAACATGTCATATTTATCCTGCTTACTTTTTGCCCCTCTGGTGCATGACCTTTAATGACAGACAGGATGTCATGGAGAGTCAGTCCAGTCATCTCTCCGCCCCCCAAGCCCACGATATCACACAGCACCAGTCCAGTAGGATCCTCTCCTTTCTGACCATGGATGTTGAAGGACTGCAGCTGAGACAGAGAGAAACAAAAGTTAATTTGATGGTTGTAAAAGATGAGAACATCCAAGCTGTGAACGGAGGTTTGCATGAACAGTGTCTTCTGATGAACACATTTGAGACATTTATGTTCACCGTTGATAAATATATTTGTGTGAGTGTGTGCGCATATTGTCTGTCCTAATCTATATTTAAATCTAATACGTAATATTTGGACTTGTCATGGCCAACTTTATGACATCCAGGCAAACTCTTACACAAACAAAATCCATGAAATTGAAAGCTTCAGGAAAGCTAGTAATTGGACTTTGAGTAAAGATGACTGTCTAACGTTTAATTCCTTTTGCTTATTCGTGATGTTTTACAAACAAACTTGAAACTGGTATTGAATATAAGTGTGTTGATGAATTGGAGATAACATTCGTCTTTTATTTAACATGGGAAATGACTGACAATACTTTGACTACAGATGGTCTCTTTGAACGGTGTTCGGCTGTTTTTCATTTTTTGTGGATAGTGTATAGATACCGCTTGAATTTACTAGCTATTCAGTGCCTTTCCAAAAGGCCAGATGAGGCTCTCTTTTCAATACTTCCTTAATTTGAGAAACGCAACAATGAATTTCAGCTCTTTTGTTCCCACTCAGTTATTGCTCCACTTGTACCTTCTTGGTGAAGCTGGTGGAAGAGGTGCCCACCATGGCCCGGTTGGTGACTCTTCCATTAAACACAGACTGGACTGAACTGATGAAGCTGGACTTTCCAGAACCGACCGGACCCAGGAGGAGAACTCGAGCCTGAGTCCCCTCGTGACAGCTCGGCCTGTAGGAGCTGACGGTCTTCATCAGACTTGCCTTTTGCCTAGATTAAAAAATATTGAAGAGATACTTGCTGTTCAGAATCATTTGAAAAGATAAGTGTCTGTGAACATGAGTTAAAGGAATAAAGGTAATATATTTATAGGGTTTAAATTATGTTCTATCTTCTTGCTCTAAATGACCAGTTCTATCACTTGGATGTAACTAAAAAAGTTGCAAACATGACTTGATTTTGAATGTTTTACTCACTCTTCTGTCCACTCCATTTCTCTCCATTGAGATTCCAACTTAGGTTGAGGTACTGAGGAGAGTTTACAAGTTGATAAGTCTTCATCCGGTTCAAGTTAGGGTTACAGAATACTGACACTAATGACACTTCTGCTCACAATATGTAAGGTGTTTGCATGGAGCGTCTTGAAGCATGCATTAAACTGGAACACAGTTGTATATCATTCTTTCTTAGTGTGAAACTGTTTAGTATCTTACCAGGAAATGTATATGTAGGTGTTTTCTTTTCTCTTTTTTCTGTTGAACTGACGTTTGAACGAAGGGTGAAAGGACTTTTGACGTCCTCTGCAATCGCAAAAGCCGGTTTAGCTGCAGGAGCTGGACATTCAGGTGGGGCCAAACCAAATGAAAAGAATGGTCTGATGAGGAAAAAAATCACACGCATCAGTTTAAAAGAAAAAGATGAAACAAAGAAGCACTGGAAAACATATGTGACCTAAAATGTGATCTAAAAAAAGCAGCATTGTTTGAATGGACAAAGCATTGAAGTGAGTTTACTAAAACATTTTGAGTCACGGTGAGTTTTGGGACGACATTTGAGTTGGGCACTACTGAAAGAAAGTGATTTTAATAGAACTCAATAAAAGTAAAACATTGCAAAAGGGAAAATGCGTCGGAAACATTTCACACACAAGATTAATCCTTAAACACGACAGGATACATAGAATCCGACTTCCTTTCTCAAAGTGCAGGCCACAATCTGTGCCTTATAACATGTGGTGTTGCAAGTTCATGATAATTTATTTATCTATAGGTAACTTATGCACGTTACTTGAAAACCAATGCTTTGCTATCACATATTCCTCTTCGGCTGTCATCAACTTTGTAAACAGTCCTGTTAGCTCAATTATTAATATACTTCAAACTATTTATTTTATTTAATGTGGGAACAAATCTGTTAAGCCTTATAAATGGATGAGTGAAAGAAAGCATGAGAGAAGGTTAATAACCTACCTCCTTTCCTCTCTGAATTTCCGCATCTTCTCTCTCCTCCCTATGAGTATCTCAAGATTTGATAAGACTTGTTTTTCTGTAGGCCTACTGGATTAAGTAAAAAATATTTTAGATAATTACGCCAATCTTAATCTTTGTTACAGTCTGTATATGTATAGGCTATGGAGAAAACTTGGTCCTCATTTGTTCACTATGAATGGATGTGTTTTCTCCATCCGGCAAACCATTTACCACAATAACATGTGGTTAAACTGTTCAAATGATTGTGGATGCACAAACACATTTTACCATTGATTATTATTAAAAAATCCAGTGTGAAATTGCTCAGTTGGAAATCAGGAATTTCCCCTTCTGATTTGACAACATGAATTGAATACAAAAAAATAGAGAACGTCAGCATAAACAGTCTCAGACATGCACAGAACATCCAGCCCCTGTGTTTCAAATAGCCTAAGGTTTTGACTTAAATTAACCGCGCAAGTTGTGAGAGTTCGTTTACAGATGTGTCTCTGTAAACATCTAGTTTCGCAGTTTTAAAAAAGCAATGCCGACCTCCTTTACATCTATTCATCAAGATATGCAAAATATTGGTTTGTGTCCCGAGTTTTCTAAAGCAAAGATGCACTGTAGGCTATCTGAAGTTGACGTATTAAAACGGCACCAATGATAAACAAATGTAGCCTGTACGCTTCCTGTCTCCAGGTGGGCACAGTCTAATAATGTGTCTATTTTATTTGTCAAACATCAAATATTTACGGTGTTAAGAAACATATTTACTGTTGCAAAAGTTACTGAGCCAGGGCATTTGCGAACGTCAGTTAAAAATGTTGATATTTTCTTCTCTGTTATCAGATCCTGCGAGATAGATCACTATCCCAAAACGGACACATAGTGTATTTGTGTTAAAAATGTGTGAAAAATGCAACTGTATCGTCAGATTGTAAGGAAATTATGTCTTGTGAAAATGGGAGAAGTATTGTTTGTCCATACAAACACTGTAACGCCATTTCCACAGTTAGAAGATAACTTGAACAATTAGCTAACACTAAACTAGCTAACACACGTTTGCTTTCTGAAATATCCCGTCTACCCGCAGGCTTTAACGAAATTAAGAAAGTTGGTGGCCAATAGACAGCCTACAGGACACAAACCAAACAGAAGAAAGTCAAAAACGGTAGGTAATTAAGTTTCATCCTAACCGTCACCTGTTGTGAAACTGAACTTTACTCCGTTTACTTACAACCTAACGTTGCGTCAACATAGGCATTTACCTTGTTTTTTCTTCAGTTAGATTCTGCATGATAACCGCTGCTGTATAGGCTACGTGGCGAATACCAGCTGCAAAAGGATAGAGGAGAATAGAAAACAAGAGTGTAGGATACTTTTTTGAGGAAACGAAAGTGAAACTTAAACTGTCAGAGAGAGAGGTGTGTGGCATACGCACACTTTTATTTGCACAATGCAAGCTTGTTGTCCCCAAAAAAACAAACTCGAAATATTGAAATGCTCTCTGATATCCTAGGTTTTAAGTTGGCTTTTTCTTGTAAAACCTCCACTTTAGAACTTTGGATGATTGCTTATTGTCGACTTTTATAGAAAGAGGATAATATCAAAAGTGTAAGTTTCACCAGTTTTAAATGAGGTATAGCTCATGGGTCCATCATCCTCAAAATTATAGTGCAAATGATGTCAAATGTAGCTTACAGGTCCAACACATGCAAGGCCCTCTACCGATTTAAAGAGAACTGTAGTGGCGATTTCTTATATTACTTTATATGGTAAAACCAAATGATGATATTATGCTTAGAAACTGTTTGGTCAACTCGACCTGGCACACGGTAGCTTCCCGCCAAGGTCGTACCTGGAGGATGCGGGCTCTCCCTATGAGAGCATTGTAAGATAACAGTCAGGAGAAAGTCTTATCTCTTTTGCTTTCTGCACAGCAACAGTCCTCTATAACACACACACACACACACACACACACACACACACACACACACCAGTTGATCATTCTAATTGTATATCTCCACAGTATTGACTAGGTCTAAGATTTCCATAACAGAACACTAGGCTACTGCTAATAAAGAGAGAAAATATGCAGGTACAGTGTGTTTGTTGAGATGAGGACATCACATCAGAGACATGAGTGATCTGCACAAAAATACTCTTGACTCGCTGAAATCCGCCCGTTTCATCCTTCTTATTATACATCCATGGTTTCCTCCCTCATATTTTCAGCTGTTTACAGTCCAAGAAGCTGGCGAGCTCTGCGCTGCCACCTGCTGGAAAAAGAATACTGCATTTCCCCGTCGCTTGTTCCTTCAACTTTTGTTCCTCAGCTCTAGTGTGCATCCTGCAGGGAAAGGAGATATGGAGGGAGGGGTTGTTTAGGCCATGTGTTTAGGCAGTTAGTTAGCCTATTTCCCACCTCTGGTCAACAATGATAGATCTTAATGTCAATAAATTCTCTTTATTTACTTATATCTTGAGTATTATCATAAAAATAGCACGTTTATTTATTTTAACAAACCACGTTCTCCAAGTAAAATCTAATAGAAATGATGTTTAATCTATTTGAAAAATAGAGATCGGACCATCAGTCCTGTGTACTGATCAGTTCGATAAAGTCATGCCCTAACAGCGACATTTTACACGATAAATACGGGTTTAAATGGTAGCATTTGCTACGGAAGGCGAGTGGCAGCTACCGTAAACCTTCTCCTGGCATCTTGTGGCAACTCCCGTTCAGCAGCCGCAGATGCCTCGGCAAGTTGTGGCATATGCCGGAAGTACTTGCCACCTTATGCTTGCCACTGCCTGCAGATGGCACGAAATGCGCTTGCTGTCTCTCAGAATTTGAGAAACGAAAGTTAAATCTCCGAATATTCTCCGGTAATTTGGCTTTCAAAATAAAACTGAAGTTTGTCTCTAAATAAAGCTGTGTAGCCCACTGTGTATCCTGAACATTTCAAACTCCCTAGTGTTTTCTTCCTTTAGATCCATTTAGTTCAAATTGAACGTGAATCCAGTTGTCACATGACACTTATCACACAATGGGCTTCATACTGGAGACCAGTGGCGGAGCCAGGACATTTTCAGTGGGGTGGCCAGGATGGAACCAGTGCTCATTTTGGGGTGGCATTGAAATTACTATTATACATTATGAACATAAAAATACATCTCACTAGAAAATAAGGGGTTATTTAAGGCACCTACAACACACCTCTACATTATTTGGGATTAAGTGGTGGAATAGATCAAATAATATTCAGTATATCTAACTATTTTTTTCGTATTCCCGCAGGCAAAGTAACAACGAAGCTTACATTATACAAATGTAATGCAATATACAGACTGTTTAGCTTATGGTGATCAGCAGCACTATGAGCTCATTCTCTCAGTGTATCATCAGGAATACAGAGACACACACACACATCACCAGGGACACAATGACATGCTGACTGCAGTGAGGTTTGAACCTGCCCTGATCCCAACACCAAGGCTCTATCCACTGCGCCACACGCCTCATTTATGCTTTAAATAATTCCTACTACCTGTACAGGCTTGCATCTATCTTGTAGTCCAATACTAACCGCACACTATTTACTGACACTGAGCTGTGAAAATATAACACTTATGGGGGGACAGGGCTGCTGAGTCTAGAGATGGATCTGTTGGTCCAGGCACCAGGGGGAGGGACAACTGATTTAGTAAGAATAGCTGCTAAAAATCTACCAGCATTTGTTAAATGTCAGCTAAAAGAGTAGTGACATTAAAAACCTCTGCATTTTCTTTATAGATATTAACAGTACTTAATGTCAGCTTAGTACTCTGCTAGAAAGTGCCAGCGGTGCTGCTCCGCTTTGGAGGCAGGACCAAACCATTACATGTAAATAGAAGGGGGTGTACAGAAGCTTTGGATAATTAACTTTTGGAAGAAAATAAGTTAAATTAATTGTAAGTTTAGTGAGTACATTATCGATATAACGTCCTATTAATGTTAATTATTGATGAATGATGAAAGGTTACTTAAACATTTTTTTATTAATGTTCTAAAATTGTTTGGGCCCCCTTGGTGAGGGTGTTTGGGGTGGCCAATAGGGTTGCCAGGATTCAGCCACCCCCCAGCTCCGCCACTGCTGGAGACCTTACTTTTGAACTAGGATTCACCACACCTTCACAAAATCTGTATCAGTAAACTAGTCCTTGAAGAAGTTCCCATTCATAAGATAGTTTCAATAATAATGTATGGCTTCATTTACAAGTATGCTACCATCACGTTAAAATTAAGAACTTCACATTGGTGAGCTTAAAGTCCTGCTACCAGACAATCAAAACAATGTGAATAAAGATTTTTAAATTAAGGTTTAAAATACAGTTGGTATAAACAGTAGATGCTATAAAAAAAAGTGACAGGCAAAGAGATGGAGATTTAAATATTGAACATTGTATGAATTATACTGGTAAGAGAGGATGTTCACCCGTTGAGCTACCTGCAATAGACCCTGAGGCAGCTGTGAGTGAGAAAGAAAAAAAAAAATCATAAAAATCAAAATGATTGAACCTCACAGTTAGGTGCTAAACCATGCCATTGTGAACACGGTTAGGCAACCACTGTAAATGTCCTTTCTACCTACAGAAAGAAAAAGTATGGGACAACTGTTGTCTGCGGCAAGCTCACTTACACCCACTCTGTGCCACTCAAAAACACTGCTGTTCCTGGACCATTTACCTTTTATTAAAAAACAGATCACACTTACAAATAAAAACATCACACATTTCTGATTATATTCAGTTTCATTTAAAGAAAAACATAATGAGAATGTTATATGTTACATGATTTACTAGATGTAGAATTTACATTCTGTAGCTTTGAAATGTTGCTCCGACATTTTTAAAATGCTCTACGCTAAACCCCCAAATCGATCTTTGGCCCTGTGTGTTGTGGTGCATTGTCCTGGAAATACAGGTCAGCATACTGCAGGATGTGGTCCACGGCTCTAAGCAGAAGCACATCGTTGTTCACGTTCAGGTCCAGCTCTGATGAGTAGTTCTTCACCGGGACAACGTAGGAGGTGGACATACCCAACAGATCCCCAGCTTTATTCATCTACAAACACACACAAACACATGACTAGGATTTACACTCCATCGGTATTTGTATTCCCTAAGCAGAGAAAAATGCAATGGCTAAAAGAAAGAAGTTATCATCTCAAGCCCTGTGGTGTGTAAGGAGTGAGTGTTACATTGTTCTTAACTCTCACAAAAGTTATTTTTATATCATTATTATAAAGTCAGACGGAAATAATCAAAACAGGGCAAGTAGTCCTCAATTTGACAGTTGAAAAATAGCAAAAATAATTTAAAAAAGTCCAAACAAGAACGTTAAAATAGTTTCGGGCTTTAATTTGCCTTTTTTATGTGTCTTACCTGTGTTACATGTATATGTTTGAATGGCAGATCAGTAATGATCTTTCCCTTTGTCCAAAAATCTAATGTGACGAGTGAGTCATGTGACTTTGCTTTAGCTTGTAATTTAATGATGTGCACCTAAAAAAAGATATATATTTATAAACAAGCACCGCAAAGTCAAATGTTCC
>CALSBZ010046612.1:4448-25422 GCA_943591055.1 Gobionotothen gibberifrons
CCCCCCCCCCCCCCTCCCGCAGAAACTCTATATCCACCAGTTAAAGTAAATACAACTAATGTGTTGTGTTATATTAGCTGTACAATTTACCACATATGGTGCTCTTAGTTTCCATGCCTCGTGTGTTTTACGAGCGACTTATCAAGTCTTGGCAAACGGCATAAAACACGATTAAACATGATAGTATATAAAACCATGCTCGTATCTATAACCTATAGGAATGCAACACGGCGTCAGTTTAGACGTAATTCTGTCCTCCTGCTTACATTTATGAGACAACATTTCATAACATTAACACAACATATTCGAGGTGGTTTTAAATAACATATCCGTATTTATTTATTTCTCCAAGTTTTTTTGTGTGCACTGAGGAGTCTCAAACAGGCGTTTGTTTCATCATTTTAAGATTGGCTTTAATCAATTTGTGAAAATGAATTCTTCATATATGATAAATGAGAGGTAACATTTTATTTATGGTAAGATTTCCACATATTTCTCTCCATTCTTCCTTCTGCCAACGGTGTCGCAGTTTCTCGTCTCTCCCGTGTTTGTGCTTAGTGCGTACGCATGGGTTAGAGTTTGCGTGGAGGACCACACGTTTTCCCGTCAAGTTAGTATTTTATAAATCGCAAACATTGCGTAGAAACTGGCGTACGCCATTTTTTGAGCGTATATCGCTTTATAAATGAGGCCCCTGGGGGTACTTGGCTGACATTGTTTTTCAAAGGGGGTACATTATTGAAAAAAGTTTGAGAACCACTGCTCTACTGGACTCTATGGGTACAGTGGGTGGAGCCAGACTTTTGGGGGCCGCGAGCTTTGGCTTGGGGGCCCCCCTCACTCTAGCGCGCTCTCACTACACACAACACGGAACCAACTTTTGTCTTGTGATGTTAGCATAAGCACACATATTGTATAAATAAGCATGTAAACACCGTGGACCTAACATCCTCTAGGGGGGGTCCTCACCTCCTCTAGGGGTTGCAAAACGAGGTTGCACATTTAAATTCAGGTGTTGCTATGGCAACGTCAGTGGCCAAACAGCCACATTTACTGCTGCAAATACGTTCAAAGACGGCACGTAAAGCAGTGGCATGCCACCATTTCAGCTGACTGTTTCTCAGAAATACTGTCACATAACATCCATATATTTCAGTGCTAGGTTGATGCTTAGCTAAGCTAACTATGAAACACTTTAACTGACAGGACTCAGGATCAACTGTGTACTGTAAGGTAGCTTCTAGCTTCATGTCGAACAGTAAGTCCAATTCTGGCCTCACTGCACTGGCTTCCAGTTCGGTTCAGAATTGATTTTAAACTCCTTTTATTTGTTTTTAAAGCGCTAAATGGGCTGGCTCCGGCTTATATAGCTGAACTCCTCCAGCGCTACACCCCAACCAGAGCCTTAAGGTCTGCTGACCAGCTGCTGCTGGTAGTGCCCAAGACCAGGCTCAAAACCAGAGGTCACCGAGCCTTCGCAGCAGCCGGCCCCAGGCTCTGGAACACTCTGCCCCTCCATGTGAGGTCGGCCCAGACCCTAGGGGTTTTTAAATCCACACTCAAAACGCACTTCTTCTCTCTGGCCTTCTAGTCAGAGCGGAGCATGACTCCTGACATTTCGCTGTGGGTAATTTTTGTATTTTTGCTGTTGCTTTTTGTTGTATAGTGTTTTTATTGTAAAGCATTTTTATTGTATGTACAGCACTTTGGGCTCGACCAAAAATCGCTTGTAAATGTGCTCTATAAATAAAAATTGATTTGAAAATTGATTTGATAAGTCAACATTTTCCAGAGAGCTTTCTTTGAAATCACCAGGTAACGCTAAAAAACATTACATTTAGATTGTATGACAACGTTTTTATTTAATATATCTGACTAGTTGTAGCTACTTGCTAACGGTTTAGCTTACCCCCGCGATTCAAAGTAACGTCAACAACGTAGCTGTAATTTATGCTTTGCTTACATGTTCAAATAACTTGGAAGTTTACTGACATTTACATACCTTGTTCTCCTGGTGGCTCTGGGGTTGTTGTGTGAGCCACCACTTGAGAATTGTCGTCTTTTTTAAGAACAAATATTCTTATGTCCATCTTCAAAAAGTCCGACTGTCAGTTTAAACATTGTCACAGCTCACAGGATAGGTACCTGTCAGCCAATAAGACAGATGTTTATTTCCATTCAACTCTCTGGTTGGTCTGATGCCTTGCCTCTGTTGCATTCACTGAACACGGGAAATTACAATCCTGCCGTCCTCTCATGATGAGGTTCAGGTAAAGCACGGTTTGTATTATATGATTGACTCAATTAAAGGAGGGGTAGGTAAGTTTGAGAAACCGGCTCGAGATACACTTTTTGTTATATTCCATGGAATGCTCTTAATATCCTGATAGCAAGGCATATTCTAAGTGCTTGGAAAAAAAATTCATAACAAAAATTCATCTGTGGAAGCCGTAATACTGTAAAAACTAGTGCTGGGGGGAAACGATTATTTTGAAAACGATTAATCGGGCTATTATTTTATCGATTAGTCGATTAATCTAACGATTATTTTTCTGTTGTTTGATTAATAAAAAACATAATGTATCTCAAATAAATACCAAAAAACATTACTTCATTCATGACAACTGCGCACCAGCTTACGTGCAGCCCTGGCCTGGACATTGCTTGGCTCCGTTAGTTGGCTCAGTCCTCCTGCAGCGGGGCTGAGCTCACTCCGCTGCAGGAGGACACGTTCACCATGGCAGAGTTTGCTTGAACATCGTCTACCGGTCGCAAAAGAAAAACTGTAATGGAGCAAATTATGAAGAAAAAGAAAGTGGAAACTAGGAGAAGTCAAACCAGAGTCAATATCGGAGTTGCTTTTCAACTATGGCGACTATTTACGGAGCACACCGAGCTGATATGTAACGTTACCGGCGCAGCCTGCTCTCGTCAGCTAGACGTAACATTTGTAATACATTTTCACAAAACAAACATGCTAGCTTCAAAAATATAAGCACTGACAATAACTGTGTTATACATTTGTTTTACATTCATTATCATGATCTTGTGCGCGTTCATGTGTGTTGGAGGAGGTGCTCTGTAGGAAGTCTAAAGGAAGGGGCGCATTCTTTTCGGTTTGTGTACTTTGGAATTTTTGTGCAGCCGAGGCGGTTTCTCAAACTTACCTACTGCTCCTTTAATATAATACATGCATTTGAGAGTAGGCAATCTAGGCATATTAACACAATTAATTAAACATACTGTACTTATCACGGCGACAGTGTTCTTTTTCATTTTTTTCATATTTTGCTAGGGGGCCCTTAGTGGCTGTCGCTTAATGGGTCGGGCCGGCTCTGGGTGGAGCCCCGATAGATAAGCGCCCTGTCGTCGAACAACATCGACCCATCACACTGCCCCTGACCGGCCTTTGGTTAACAGCCACCGCACCCCAACTTCCTCTCATCCGGTTGTGACCGTGGAGAAGTCGGGGCCGCAGCTTACCTGGCTGGGTAGAGAATAATTGGTCTGAATAAGCCCATAGCTCCACCCTGCAGGTGCCAGCGCAAGTGACTATACACTGCGCACTACATTTCCCAGGTCCCTAAGGAGCATGGGTAAGTGTACCGTGTTCTCCACACTCACATGCGCTTACCTCGCGTAGAGTGTGCATGGACCGTAGTGGGGAAGGCCCTCCCCGCCCGCCCACAGGCAAGCGGGGAGGCCCTGTATGGGGCTTACTGCGCACCACGCTTCCCGGGTCTCTAAGGGTGCGTTCACATCTGCCTTGTATAGTCCGGTTGAATCGAACCCTGGTGCGTTTAGCCGCTTGGTGCGGTTCATTTGGGTCGGTGTGAACACAGTCTGAGACCTCTTAAGTGAACTAAACAACCAGACTCTGGTCCGCTAAAATAGGTGGTCTCGGAGCGCTTGCTTGCGAACTCTGGAGCGGTTCATTGCTGGTGTGAACGCAGTCCGCACCAAAACATAGGAAGCGTAGTATTTACGTGTCACAAGAACGCGGATATCTTCAAAAATCTTTAGCGAAAGAGTCTATCAAGACATCCGCGGTTGTTTAGTTTAAGAGTGAAGCAGAATTAAGTGTTGAACAGTGTCGTGTAAAGTAAAAATTCTCCGTCAGCAACATAAAAGTAAGAACACCTGTCGCGGGTGAAACCTCCTCCTTACTGCAGAACGTCTCTCATTATATGTGATAAAACTATTTTTAACGGACGTTGTCTGATTATATAATCATATGCGCGGGCCGCCAGTGTCTGTTGATCTCCAGATTAACAGCAGCATGAGAATAGTGCCGATGCTCCATGGCGGAGGCTCCGGTAGAAATTGCCGGGATTTGCGTTTTTACCCCCTTAATGTCTGACCAATGGTTGAACAGCATTTCCGAGTACATGACTTGTGTTTAAAGTTTATAGTCCGTTTGAGTGAACGCAAACCGAACCTTCTGAAAAATGAAACAATGTAACAAACTGTGGTCAGGGGCCTCATTTATAAAGGGATATACGCTCAAAAAATTGCGTACACCAGTTTCTACGCAATGTTTGCGATTTATAAAATACTAACTTGACAGGAAAACGTGCGGTCCTCCACGCAAACTCTAACCCATGCGTACGCACTAAGCACAAACACAGGAGGGACGAGAAACTGCGACACCGTTGGCAGAAGGAAGAATGGAGAGAAATATGTGGAAATAATACCATAAATAAAATGTTACCTCTCATTTATCATATATGAAGAATTCATTTTCATAAATTGATTAAAGCCAATCTTAAAATGATTAAACAAACGCCTGTTTGAGACTCCTCAGTGCACACAAAAACGTAACTTGGAGAAATAAATAAATACGGATATGTTATTTAAAACCACCTCGAATATCCAATCCAACTTTATTTATATAGCACTTTAAAACCTTCAGACCAAAGTTCTGTACAGAGAGATAAGCTCACACAACACAAAATAAATACATTTAAAATAAAAGATACAAACATATGTTGTGTTAATGTTATGAAATGTTGTCTCATAAATTATGCGGTAAGCAGAAGGACAGAATTACGTCTAAACTGACGCCGTTTTGCATTTCTATAGGTTGTATAGATACGAGCATGGTTTTGTATAGCCTACAATCACGTTTAAGCGTGTTTTATGCCGTTCGCCAAGACTTGATAAGTCGCTCGTAAAACACAGGAGGTATGGAAACTAAGAGCACCATATGTGGTAAATTGTACAGCTAATATAACACAACACATTAGTTGTATTTCCTTTAACTGGTGGATTATGGATATATAGTTGCTGATCGACAGCTGGAACACAAACCACCAAATACAAACAAATAATTCAGATCCAGTCGTCATGACTCCACTCCGGAGGGATTCCCCGATCATTTCTTACAGTTTCTCATCAAGGGGGTGTCTCCTGTCCCCGGTACAAACACACTGCCTGAGGAAGGTTATGCTAACGTTATGCTATAAACGAACTACAGAATCTTTGTCGCTGCTTCAACGTCACGCCAACTTAAGATCCATATTCAAACATACAGATTGTAAATGGTACAAGTTGAAGCGTTTGTTTGAACAGTTTGCAGGAGGCAGGTACTTGCTTTCAAGCAGAACAGGGCCAACAAACTTAGCGGGAGTGTTTTACGTGTTCGGAGTGTAGGAGCACCACCTAGTGGATGGTTGAAGGTTTGAATCTGCTCCTGCGCCGTCCGTTTAGTGGTCTTTTGTAAGAAGAAGGACTCAGACACCGAAATGTGAGATAAGCAATAAGCTGAGTTTACTGGCAAAAAGGCAACAATACAGAATTCAGAGTACTCTGGTCTCAGTTCTACTACTGTGGGATACACGCATCCGGACAGTCAGTCAGAAGAGAGTAACTAACATTTGAAATGTCCATAGTATTTGTACATATTCAGGGAGGAGGTGTATCGGATACTCCTCCCTTCTTCTTTACATTGTGTGTGTGGCAGCGTGACGTCTCTCCCAAAGGTCACGTCCTGTTCCTGAGTAAAACAGTCTCTCTCATCAAAACTTAATTACATTAAAACAGTTGATTAGGTTAGCTGAGACCCCCTTTGCCCTGTAATATTCCTACCCAAAACAACAGGTTAATACCTTATCTAACACTTCCTTCATAAGACCCCCTTGCACAACATCTACGGCCACTTCCAGGGGATTATAACCCAATCAATCAAACCACATGACATGACATGGCATTTTCAGAATACAGTTTAGAGCCAACAATGTTAAATACATTTGATCTCACAATTTCTATAACAGATGTTTTCACTATATCTTGCACCTCACAGATATACTTGATCAGTTATTATTTCGTTGTACAACAATCAAACAATGAGAAATTACATCACTTACATTCCCCAACAGTAAAACAGTAGCAATCAATCATCCAACATATAGCTGCTCCAATGAGCACACACACCTTTGACCCTGTAGCACCCCACACAACATGTCACATGTCTATCTCCCTGAATGAATCCCTCAGTTTACATTTAATTAGATCTATACTGTTTTAAGCTTTATGTTCATACCATAGCTAAAAACTGAACCCAGGTGCTATAGGAGTAATGACGTAAAACAGCCTGGACAACTTCTGTAGTCCTATTCAGCCACTTGTTAACAACCATTGTTTTTCAGACACGCAAACACTTCAAAAATCACCAGCGGGGTCACTGCTGAATGTGCTGATGTATTTAATGTCGTAGAACAAAACGTGACCTGTCTGTTCAATTTGTGTCAAACACAGACCTTATTTGGAGCTATTTTCCAAAATCCTATGGAGAAATTGCTTTTTATCAAAGGAACCGGAAGTGGTAAAAATGCTGACTTACTTCCGGGTTTTAGGACGCGCCACTGTGGTTCTCTATTAGGTGTGAATGCACCCTTAGGAGCACGGGAAGAACGCAAGTGCACTATGTCCCCCTATTAGCTTTGTTCGTTATTCTCGCGTCCAGGAGAGAAGTTTAGGATAAATGAGACCAATGAAGTCTCTGACATAATGTTCAAATGGGTACTTTAATTAAAATGGCGCAGTAATGTTACAAGCAGAGATATGGTTCAGAGAGAGAAGGGAGCAGCAGCTCCCTCTCGCAGTGTCGGCCGAGCAGAAGAGGCCCCACAAAGCTCTGTCACCTCACTATATATCTCATTTGGCTCCTCCTCTTGAATTGCGGCTGTGGTGACGTACAGATGAAGCACTTACTTTCGGACAGTTTGAAACGCGAGGGCATTGATTGGTAAGTGGTCTGCCCTCGCTCAAGGGAAAGCCTCCAGCTTGACTTGAGACCGCCCCCGTTTTAAATAAATGTAATTATAATGAAGCCAGCTGCAATGGATCATTGATCCACCAGGGGGTGCAGTGGGGTTCCACACTGGTGCTCATGTGAAATAAAGTCTGATACTGTACAGTACGCTGGATGTACAGCGGTCAGCGGAACTTAATGTACTGTAGTCGAAAAAAACGAACGGGAGGAAATGCAGCCCGGCTCTCGATTTTTAATCCTAAATTAAGCATCATCTTAAACTCAATATGAACGTCAGTAACTCACTACAAATATGTATATTTTTAATGGAGCCTCGACGGTGTAGCGGAGGGATCTTGCTCAGCATGAAGGGTGTTCCCCATAAGGAACAAGTCGCTGCAAATTATCCCGTTTATTACATGGCCAAATTCTCAACAAAGTAACGACATGACTCCCAATATTAATTGAAATGCTTTTATGGATTTAGAAAATGTTTTTATTGATTTAAAAAATAGTTGTATGTATTGATATAAATTGACATGCATCCGCTAAGAAAAATAGTCCGTTGTGATATCGCGTAAAACAGATTTCGACATGTTACATTAATTGCTTATATCCACACGCCTCTTCTTCTCATATTCACTACCTAAACTAGTTATACATATGTTTATTTGTACTGTCGGCCGGGTCACTCATTACTGGGTCAGCTGCTGCATGAGACAGACACTGACGCTACCCGAAGAGAGGGAGGAAAAAGAGAGGCTCCGTGTATTTCATATATTATAGGCCTATAGTCGTTATTCATTTGTTTTAAAGCTCAATAAATAACAAAGAAGACCTTTGACCGGCACTTTTATAATTTTGTCCGGAACATTTCAACTTTAATACACGTTGACTGGCGAAAAACTCTGCCCGGTTCCCTCTGCACCCAACGTGGAGAATAAACAGAAGGGCAACCATGACAACTATGCTTCTTCGCTGCTTTTGTGGGGGAAGTTACAGCGCCAGTTACAGGCCCGGCATATGTACTACAGCGTGAGAAAGACGTGAATCCAGGAATGTGGACAGCTGGAATGCGGAAATGGAGGCACTTTGCAAGGTTCAGTTTCAACAAAAAGGACCATTCTGTTGCAAAGCCTCAACCGAAACATCCAATAAAGTTGCATGTCTGGGGATTGATTTCGCGCCACGGTCCAGGCCCTTTGGTTATCTTTGAAGGAATCATGGACAGAATCTACTTTGAAAACAGTATCATCAAGGAAGCTGCAGGTCCATACATCAGGGAACATTTTGGGTCGGATCACCGCTTCTTCCAAGACAATGACCCGAAGCACAGCGCGGCTGCAGCTGGAATTGCTGCGGAGGGAATCAACTGGGTTAAGACTCCACCAGAATCTCCGGATTTGAATCCTATCGAGCTAGTCTGGCACTTGATGAAAGACTACATTCGGAAAGAGGCTAAACCAGGCTCGAAACAGGAGCTGATGCAAGCGATACAGGATTTTTGGAAGACAAGACTGACCCAAGACACCTCTAGTCGACTGATTACAGGCCTCAATAAAGTTCTGCCATTGGTTGTACAAAATAAAGGTGGACACAGTGGAAAGTGAAATTGTCATTGTTCAATAAAAATACAAAATAATGTATCTGTGTACGTGTTTTACTCAGGTTTTACTGTACTGTACTTATCTGCATGCACTAATCAAACATGTAATTAAAGAATGGTGATATACACAGTGATAGATGTTAAGGACTAACGTTTATAATAATAAATAGCGTATTTATTCATAATTACATTACAATACATTACCAACATTAATTATTGAGTATTTTAATCACAAATAATGCATGTTTCAATGTAATGCGTATTATTTACGTTAACGAGGTAAATAGGCTAAAAGAAAAACATGTTTTCCAAAAGAACTACGCATCTCTTGAATGACAATATGCCTGCACCTCCAAGGTGCGCACTACACTATTGCGCAATCTATGCCTGTGAGCGTGCTGACAAACACAATATAAACATCCGGGTCAAGAGGTCACATGATCTGCAGGACGCTGCTGTTGTCTCCTTCTCAAGTCACTTATGAAACTACGACTTTAATCTCGTAATTATGACTTTATTCGCGTAACATTACGACTTTAATCTCGTAATTATGACTTTATTCGCGTAACATTATGACTTTATTCTCGTATTATTACGACTTTATTCTCGAAATCTCTCCGTTTATTTTTTCTAAGTGTGGCCCTAATACTCCGTCGTATGAATGACACGGCAGCTCTCAGCTGTGTATTTACACAACTAATGGGCCATCAACCGCAGCTCTCTCCTCCCCCTCACTTTCATGCCTCTGTGCAAGGCTTACCCCCTGATCCCACTGGGAGCGTCTGCGCTACGTTACGTTGTGGCTGAGCCCTGCTGTGACCTCCTCCTGCGTCGTAACCCACCAGGCGCGTTTCAAAACGTTGTGGAAGCGGAGCGTCATATGTGCAGCCTCGCAGTTGTTGTTGATTTTGGAATATTTCCTGGACATTTGTACTTCTACAAGTAGGCTACGTAGTTACATGGTTTATGTTTGTGTCTGTTTAAATCGTGTTTATTGTTGTTATTTCCTATTTTGTTGTGTTGTAGACTACAGACAAAGTTAAGAATAATTGTAATATCCCAGTTATAAACGACATGAATCAAAGATATGTTGCTGTATTTTAGTGGTAAAACAATGCATTCATCATCATAATTATTCTATATATATAATTTACACAGTGCCTGTAAACCGGAGGAGAACGCTGGCATTTCTCCTCCTACTTGAAAGACTGGAGGGATAGGGGCGGCAAAAGTGTGTGTGTATATATGCTATATATGGTCTGAACATTCCACTTCCTGCCTGATACAAATCAAACTGTAAACGGTGGGAAAGCACCTACAGTATTGTTTTAAATAATGTTCGGAATGTGACCTGTGAGCCTTCTGAATTACCGTGGGACAGCACATTTTACATTTTCTCATTTACTCACCCAAATGTATATAAAAGTTACTTCAGATGCTGAAATATTTTTATTTTCCAAGTATAAACATAAACTGTGATACGACTTCTGTGGCTATCTACCAGCGATCATGTTTAATATTAAAGACTACACACATTGATCCCTTATCAAGATCAAATGTGACTGTTTACTCGTTTTGCAAAGATAGAAGCAGAAATGTCATTGCTATATTTGCAGGGATATTTAGAATTTTAAATGCTGTACAATATTATGAATCCTCTATTCAAAAATATTCCATCGACATGAAAATAACTAACTAACTACTTTTCTTCTAAATGAAATGCTGACATTACAAAATGCATGGTTTAATGTAATGTAAACATTTACATTATTATTATGATTATTTAATATATAAAGACTATATGTTCAAATGCTCTTCATTCAAGCAGCTTTATCCGCACTGTGTACAACATCATTTCTGTATTTGTGAATGAAGCGCCATCTCCTGGTTAAAACCTGAAATTGAAAATCTGGCAACGCCCTCTTGGAAAATAGTGGGAGGGCTTGACCTTCCTCCAAACTGGGAGTTGGCTTGCCGTAGGCAGGAACACCTAAGCTGGAGTCCGAAAGTAAGTGCTTCATCTGTAGGGGATCCGCCGGCCTCCGATCTTCAATGTTCGTTGTTGCGCATAACAGAGGATTCAGACATTGTTCATTCAATACATAACTAAACACGCCTTTTCACCTCATATACTCTTTCATGACTTTTCATTTATTGCATTTTAACGGCTACAATCATTACTTTTCCTTAAAACCTGAAGTCAAGCTACTGTTGGTATTTCGGAGATCCCTTCCGGAATAGTTTTCAAAATAAACTTTAACCACAGGCGAAAGCTAACCGGAAGTATTTTCACAATAAAACAGTTATACAATTACTGGTGTTTAATCTATCTTATATCATTAAATATTGATTTTAATTTCTAACAATCCCTCCTTACAGACCCTTTAGGGCAGGGGTTCCCAACCTTTATTGTGCCAAGGACCGGCAGATACATTAAAAAAAATTCGCGGACCGATTGTCAATTTTAACTGATTTTAATATTTACTCACCAGCAGGTGGCAACAGAGGCTAATTGTATTTAACAGCCTGAAGAAATACCAATATGCATCCAAAACATATTAACAACGTTTAAAACCAGGATACAATTAAAACAAAAAAAATTAGGACCGCTTTACAAATATTAATATAATATATAATATAATATAGCCTAATTTAGGTGGCAACAGTGGCTAATTGTATGTAACAGCCTGAACAAATAATAGAACAATATGCATCCAAAACATATCAACGTTTAAAACCAGGATACAATTAAAATAAATTAGGACCACTGTACACATATTGATAACTGAAATGTCATTGAGACCCCTGGGCTTGTTTGCCAGCCATAATAACGTCATACCTGGGCGTTCGTTCCGGGGCACTCCGACAGCATTTAGCACTACATTGAGATTAAGATTAAACTAACTTCTTTTGGGAACACCCACATACCTATGGAGTTGGCCAGATGTGTGTAAATTACGGTTCATGGTAATTTGAAAACAAATGCCGTTGTTGGACACACACAAACACACAGAACATACACACACACAGCGGAGCTGAGCAGAGCACATACACACACACATCATGCGACAGCATTTCCTTCATACAACGAGTAATAGGGGGAAAAATCGGGCCGTTCGATGAGTGTGTGTGTAGAGGTGTGTGTGGTTGAAACGTAGCAGCCTGCAGTGGGGAACACAGTGAAGGCGGTGTGTACGCACTGGTGCTGCACTTCTCAGAGGCTGCCTCCTGATGCTGCAGCCATTTCATGAAGTGAAGGAGGTTTTACAAATAAAAAAATAGCTCTACACCCCTGGCCGCAATGTCCTTAAAATGAAGTCCGAGTTCGAAATATATCTCAAATAATGTATGCACTGCCATTTCCCCACATAAACATAACAGTCTGCGATTAAACGGTTGTCTCCTGTGTGCTCCACTTCCTATTGGCGCACCGGTAACTTTCTCTGTGCACGAGAGGCTGAGACCTTATGCTAACCAATTTTGATTTATTTTGGATGTTTTGGATGAAATAATATGACTGGTATAGGTGCAAAAAGAAATGAAAAAAAAAATTTGATAATTTTTTTTTTTATATTTATAATTCTGCAAATATTACAATAAACTCACAGCTATTTCGCGGCCCGGCAGTAACACCTCCGCGGCCCGGTACCGGTCCGCGGACCGGGGGTTGGGAACCCCTGCTTTAGGGTATGTAAATAATACTGAAATCAATGAGTTCTTCATCTGAACTTTGCACAGTATATCACTCATATAAAAAACATACAATCAAAATGGAATGGTTCAATAACCTTAACTTTACAAAAATACAAAAAATACTTTGACTAGTCTTCAAACATAAAAGTTTTCCCTTGTGCATAACTTCTAGTATTAACATTCAATATCATTCTTCAAAATAGCAGCAATGGCTTGCTATCAGAACATTTCTTTCTCCCTCCTTTCACAGAAACCGTTCTCATACCACACTCAGTGTTAAGGCACTTGTTTTTACAAAGTGTAAAAGAAACAAACTATTTTAGAATAGCATAAGGTACAAATAATACACCATCTCAGAATAGTATAAGGTAATAGAAAATACTCAATTTTAGCATTGTAGCTGGTTCTTCATTCAAATGATATCATTTGAAATATCACTGGTTTGGACCTTTAGAAGTATCACATCATTTGGACAATCTCATCTTTTACATCCATCTCTGTATGGGTTGTCTTATTCTGCTAGCATTTGTAACTGTTTCCTCATGAGAAATGTACCCTCCCTCTTTTCATACATTTTAAGGTATGAAAGTAATATGTTCTCTAGAAGAGGCCTTAACAGTTCTCCTATGGTAATAACTATGCTACAATGGTGAAATCAATACTTTAGATTGGAATACTATCTTTGGCTTGGTACTAGCGCTACCTTTAACAATTTCCATACAAATAAAGATGTGTCTGCTTTTATAGAGTGGTTACTAAAACTATCCCTTTAAACTGTAGATCTATACCTTTATACTGTAGATCAATATTGTAACAAATTAAATCTTCCCCAAATTCGCACATGAATAAGAATCTCTTAAAGAATAATTTGTTTATATGTTGAAAAGATTGAATAATATGTTCTACCCTCAGTGTGTTTTTAGGATTATTTTCTCATTTTACTTTAATAGTTTCCTCTTTATTACTTTATAAATGTACCAATTCATTAATTCATGGCTAATAAATCTTTTTCTTTCCTTTCTTCTTGTTTGTGAATAAGTGTGTTTATGTGTAAACTCACTCACTCCCGTTTTCCTTCTCTCCCCCTCTGGTTGTCAAGCCACGACCCCCTCACATTCTGCTGGACCATGCCAACTCCTCTGGTTCTGTCCTCTCCTCCGCCCTGTCTTCTCCTCAGTCCATCAGCTCTTGAATCCTTCCGCTGTAACTCTTTCCAGTGGCCCAACTGCTTTGCATTTCATCTCCTCCTCTACAGTCTCTTGGCTGTCCATGGAGGGCGTATTCCGCTTTCATGTCCCACACTCTGCTCTTGTGCCAAATCTTGTGGCTCAGCTTGGAACTTCATGTCCTGTCTGAGGGACCGATGACAGTATGCCTCTTTATGTCAGCATGCTGTTTTGGTTCTGGATGCCTCAGGTGGAGATGGTTCTGGATGCAGTCTCGTCGTTGATGGTTCAGCTCCGGTTCTCTGTCTGTTCGATGGAGGAGGAGGAGTCTCCTGTGGTGAGGTAATTGTTCTGCTTGGAAGATGGGGTCGTAGCAGTCTGACAGGCAGAGAGAGGTCTCGGGACGCATTACCTATATATAATTCTAACACACTGAGGTACAAATAAATCCAATCTTTTCCACTCTATTTTCCTAATCATACTATCTGTCTTAGATGTTAAATGTCATCTAAACACAATTAATGTCTACTAATGGCTTTACCATATCCCTAAACATTGTTTTCACCCACTGTAACATGTCTACTCCAAATAACTCTTTCTGGTAACCATTTTCTTCTATAAACTGAAATACACCTACATGTTTCAAGCATCACAAATTTCACACACTATAAAAGAACGTCTCCATATTTTCTCCATCATTTTAAATCTCACTGTTATTTAGAACATTAGTAACTTTTGTGACTGGATATATCTGTGCAATGTCGCCACAATCTGCTGGGGAATTTTGTTCATAGAGTTTGTACGGACAAAGTGCCTGTTTCTACTCTAATAATGTTCAATAATTGTGCTCAGATAGGTCACCGGTCGGTTGTTCATAAACTTAACAGGGGGTGTTTCTGGTACAGACTAAAATATGGATCCAGTGTATTTGGAGATTCCCCTAATTTGTAAATCCCCATCACTTACATATCCCGATCACTTAAACCCATTTTATCATTTGATACAAGAACTGCATATAGGGGGGGTGAATCATCTTGATTATAACCGCCTCACCTTTGGGAACGAGTATTTCTAAGTCCTCCTCTTGTTGCTCAGCTGATCTTTTGGCTCTGGGGATAAGTGAAAGTCTCTGAAACACAGCTGGAGTTTTGTTAGTGATGTGGGCATTCTCTCTGAGTGAACTAATGGATCCATGTCTTACATGATATTGTACTCCCCATCCAACCAGAAAGGTGCAAAGTGTAATGAGCACAATCAACAATGCTATTCTGACTCTTATCCC
The DNA here is from genome assembly GCA_943591055.1 of Gobionotothen gibberifrons. Lineage (NCBI taxonomy): Eukaryota > Metazoa > Chordata > Actinopteri > Perciformes > Nototheniidae > Gobionotothen > Gobionotothen gibberifrons. The sequence goes on from CALSBZ010046612.1 coordinate 19,448, forward strand.
TAGGGGACCCCACAATTGCTTTGGCTTTGTTCTTGACATAATCTCTATTTTCTCCATGGTTGTGTCAGTTACAGAATTTAAATGATGAGTACAAAAATAACGTATACAAAAATTTGACTCTTTTTCAGGTGTAAAACAAAAAATAGGTTTTCACTTTAGTGTACAATCTATAAAAATCTAAAGAAAATTCGTCTTTTGAGCTGTTTCTATCTTATTTCTATTTATTGTTTTGTTCCAGCTCTGCAAAATCAGTCCTAACTCCCAATAATTTTCTGGAAGTTGCCAGTGAAGGGTGGCAATGTGTGAGGTGGTGTCAATTTGCTCCTTTTATCTTTACCTTTAAACCGGAGCGCGTGTGAAGTTCGTTACAACTTGTCACGGTTTCGACCACCGGGGTTCAGCCCACTGTCTTTTGTGAACTTTCACCCTCACCCAATCACCTGGCCGAACAGGAGTCTCTTCTGGTGTCTCGTCTGGTATCTCTGTAGTTTCCCTAGCCTGTGTAGACAAAACTTGGACAATATTACTCAGAGTTCTGACATATTCATGCACTTCAATTTGTCTGATATCCAAAACTGGACCACTCCCTCCTTGGAGAAGGCCCAAGCTTCGGCATACCTTTTGTCGTTATGAGAGCTATTGTTAACTACATGTTATTATTTATTAACTACAACGTCACTGAAATCAACATATCTGTATAATCATGACACTCCCTCCTTTGAGCATAACATGCTCAATTAATATTGCAATGATTACCCTATTCTGAACAGGACATGTAAAACCCTTAACGTTGTATTAAATAAATATAAATTCTCCGGGTATCCATAAGGCGTACAAAAATATCGTATGATGTATGGTTTTCCGATGGTATACATGCATATTCACTAAAGATCTGCCATTAGCACAAACAATAGTTTACTTGTTTCAATAATGGCTTTTGTCATGGTATTATGCATCATTGTTGCTGCGAAAAACAATACCCCTGGTGTCACTAATGTGTCTCAATAATTCTAGGATTAGAGGATTGGTTGATACCGTTGATACTGCTGAACTAACATACAGTATGATAGAAATAATATTTCTCTAAACTAGAGGAAAAATACGAACTATTCTCACTGAGGGTGACATGCAGGAGAACATGAAAGGCTGGTGCCCCTCACTCAAAATGAGATATTGCCTTACGCACTACATTATAAATCAGTAAAGTCACTTCAAAATAAATAAAAAAAGACTGATTTTTGAAACTGTTGTAAAAACCCTATAACTTCTTCATCCAAGCTCTCAATCAGTGTTATGTTATTTAGTTTGCAGCTCATGCCTTAAAACAGACACTTCAGACCGATTATAAAATTGTGTCTATGAGAAAAATGTAATGTTTGACTAAAAACTATACTTCCACTAACAATAAATGAAGTTCCCCTTTAAACACAGCCCCGGTCTTCTGACGGGGTCTATCTATGTACTGGCGGGAAAATGTTGTGCCAGTCTCTGCCGCTCCGTCACTGTTCTCCCGCTGACAGTCACTCTCTAGTTCTGCTGGGTTCTTGTTGACTTCTTCACTGGTTTGAGACAAGCGACCCTATCGGAACACCTCCCTTTGTAGCCAGACTTCACCACAGCAGAATCGAGTTTCTGTTTTCAGGTCTCAACAGCCTCACGTCAGGTGTATCGTCGCCCCTTGAACTGCAGTCGGTATAAACAGGAGGACTTGGTAAAGACCCTCCGTCTTGGGCGTTGGGATTGTGCGATCCTTGTACGAGGCCAGGCCCAGGAAACTCTTCAGCTGCTTCTGGTTGAGAGGATTAGGCCAGTCTGTGACCGCCTGCACTTTCTCTTGCAGGGTGCCGATGCCTTTCGCCCCCCACTTTGTGGCCCAGGAAAGTGACTTCTCTCTGCATGAAATGGCACTTCTCTGGGTGTAGCTGCCATGCAACAGAATGTCGTCCAGGCAAACCAAGCACTGCTGACGTGGAATACCAGACAGCACCCTGTCCATCAACCGCACAAGGGTGGCAGGGGCATTACAAAGTCCAAAGCTGAGGACCTTGAACTGCCACAGCCCCCGCCCGGTGCAGAAAGCAGTTTGTGGTCTGGCCTCTGGGGCAAGAGGGACCTGGTAATACCCACTGCGGAGTTCCAAGGAAGAGAACTAAGACGACCCCGAGACCAGGTCCAGGGACTCGTCGATGCGGGGGAGGGGGTATGAATCCTTCTTGGTGACCCCGTTCACCGGCCTGTGGTCTGAGCACAGCCGCCAGCCACCTGTCTTCTTTGGGATCATGACTACAGGTGCTACGGGCTGTCGGAGGGCTCGATGATGTCTGCCTGCAGCATGCTCTGCACTGCTTCGTCACAAGCCTGCTGACGGGCCAGGGGAAGTTGGCGAGGACGACACTTGACGGGGCGTGAGTCCCCTGTATCAATCTCATGATCTACCAGATGAGTTCGGTCCACCTCCTCCTCACTCATGGCGAAACTGCCCTGGAACTCTAGCAGCAGCAGCTGCCAAAATTGCTCCTGCTGCTCGGGATTAAGGCCGCCACAGTTCTTCCTCCACACCTCCAATACTCCAGTCTGGGGTAACTGGGGGGGGGGGGGGGCTGGGACTGGGTGGCTCAGTTGCCCTGAGTGGACGTCATCGGGGATAAAGGCAAGGAGGAAGGATTGTATACAGTCTGTGTCTGTCGGTTCAAATTGAGTCCCACTGGGCAACACATCTGCTCTCACCAGGGTTACTGTCGAGCCTGTGTCCACCAGTGCAGTGCAGGGCACCCCTTCCACAGTGACAGGGACTTAACAGGAATCCCCACCACCAGCACGGCCCACCGCGACGACAGGCTCCAAGCATGTGCTGTCATCTTCTTCAGGAGGGAGTAGAGTCTGGCTCCCCCGGCTGTGCTGTCGGGCTCCTTCCTTGGATGTGTTGGTGGCAATAAGGCTGTGGTTTTTTATTTATTTTTTTGGGCCTGGTTCCGCATCTTCCCCTTCATGCGGGCCCCGCATCGTTTCCCTGGGCCCGGTGTGCCTTGGGGCAGTCTCTGGCCAAATGTCCTGGCTGACCACACCCCCAGCAGACCCTGGTACTTGGCCTGCGTGTTGGCTGCAGAGACACAGCCCTTATCAGTTCAGTCCTTTCAGCAACCTATGCAGGCTTCTCCTCCTCTCTGCAGCTCCTCACAGCTGGTGGACCCGCCCCTTTGCTGTTCCTAGCAGCTACACTCCACACATTCTCTCTCTCCACAGCCATCTCCAAGGCCGCCTGCAAGGACTGTGGACGCTGCAGCTGTACCTCGACCCTCAAGTCAGCAGGAAGGAGGGCCCTGATGAATTGATCCCACGCCAGCTCACTCTGCACTCTGGGTGGCATGTGTGCATACGCCCACCGCGTCAGGCTTTCCGAGTCGTTAGCAAGCAGTAGCAGGCATGATAGAGCCTCGTCTGTAGGCACAAAGCTAAGTGTAGCGCTTTAGTCTCTATTGACCACCTGTCAATGCGCATGTGCTAACAGTTCAAATTGGGCATGGAAAGCGTCCCAGTCCAACCTACCCGAGTACTTGGGTGTTTTCACGGACAGGGCTGCTACTAGTTGCTGGGCGCCGCCATTGTTGTTTACATCCAGATGGGCGCCGCCATTGTTGTTTTCATCCCGAATGTCAATGGCACGAAACGCTGCTGAGGACGGAGTCATCCCCGCGTCTCTAGCCATCCTCACCGCCGACTCTCTCAGGCGCTCTCTCGCCTCCCGTGCACTCTTGAACTCCGTACTCATGTCCTTCGACCACCCGCATGCTTCATCTTCCTCTCCGTCACTCTTTTCTTGCTTCACTCCCATCCTCCCGAACTCATCCATCTCCGCTAGCTCACTGGCTAACTCCGTGACGCAGTTACGAGCTCCCGTCAGGATATACGTCCTTCGTTCGAAGAAGTCACTTCCGACACCAACGTAACGCTAATACGCACAATAGGAGTCGTAAACAGGCCTCAAGTTATTAGTTTAATAGCTCCTTTGGTAGCATACAAATACAGGTTCATAGGTCACAGGTTACAGGTCACAGGTTCAACGTCAGTCTAGTACTCCACTCACTAACTCACACACGACACAGCAGGGTCAACGTCATACACTCGCCAGCCCTCTCCCTCTGTTCCCCCAACCCGCACACCGACCAGCATTACTGTGCAGCTCTGTGATTGGCAGAGAGACGGGGGATGCTTGAGTGACCCACACAGCACCCTATACAGGGTCGCTACAATATCTACTAAACTAAAGCGATAAAGAGAGTAATGTAGGCCTGAGGAGTCGAGGAGGGGAAATTAGAGAAATTAGAAACCTTCAGAGTGTCCGGGATCTCCTCAGCAGGTCCTTCCAGAGTCTATGGCCCTTTCTCATTTCACTAATTTCCCCTCCTCGACTCCTCGAATCCTCGGTCCTCCGGTAGTGACCCGGAAATGGATTTCAGCGCGCCTTGTTGAAGGACATCTCATTTCTCTAAATACACTTCGAGGACCGAGGATCGAGCATCGAGGAGGCTCTCTGGAGGAGCTATAATCGAGGATACGCTGATGGTTCCTCCGCGGATCCTCCACGGATGTATTTCCGGCAACAGTGATGTTTAAAAGAGTCGTGACGCACGGCCGGAGTTATCTCAGCCAATAACAGCTCTGCATGCATCCCCTGGATATTATTTTATTAACTGCTTTCATCGCGACGCGATGTTTACAATGAGAACAGCTGTGAGGTCCGTGCAGAAAGCAGAGCAGTTTGTATAATATATATCACTCAGTATAATGGCGTGTTTCCACTGCAGCGCTGAGCTTGCTTTAAGCGTGCCGAGCCGTGCGGGGCCCATTTTTGGTTGGGTTTCCACTTGGCCTAGTACCGGCTAGCGGGTCCTAATTCACAGTTTTTCTGGCCGCATAAAATCGTGGTTCTAGGGCCAGGAACAACCAGGCTGAGTCGGGCTGAGTATGCTAAACTAGAGAGAGATTTCAAAATGATGCCGAAGTAACAACATACTGATACCGGTTAGTAAAAACCATGAATTAATGCTTTGATAAGTCTGCAGACAGACAGCAGGCGAAAAACCTTTTAAAATGCGTGTTGTCTAAATGGAGATTGGCTAAGCTAACATTGTATATGCTCCGACCGTCCACACTCACAACAACGGCCTATACAGACATAAATAAACCAGCGACTGTATTCGCCATGACACAGACAGTCTGTGGTTTGTACTTGTTTAACTTCTGTCTAGTTTCTGAACAGATATGAGGAGCTGTGAGCTCTGAGGGCTAACAGCTAACGGCTGTGTTGTTTTTATGGGGCTCTCATTGAAGATGACATCACGGCTCCGCCTACACTGCGTTACTATAGATACTACCCCAGTTCCTAAACTGTAATGGAAATGCGCCATAAAGTGAGCCAGTCCAACGAGGCCTAGCCATACCGAGCGAGGCCGAGCGAGGCTGAGCGAGGCCGTGTAGTGGAAATGCGCCTTAACAGGCCTACATTACTCTCTTTATTTGTATGCTTTAGTTTAGTAGATATCTACAAACTTAGAGTCGATATTTTTCTAAAACCATTTAGTGCTTCACATAATAAAATACACGGCTGTATCCTGATATATATGATATGCTTTAGAAGCTGTAGGTGCGTGTTGTACAGTGTGTAGGTGCGTGCAAGGCCGTCCCTCCCGACAGGCCGATCATGCAGACTGCGTGGGGCCTCACCTTGCGGAGGGGGCCTCACCTTGCGGAGGGTGCCTCAACTGAGCCGAAAATGCAGCGCAATTAGTGTGGCGCTGCACGGTTTCGCCGCTGCGAGGTTCCACTAGCTCCCGCTAGGGGGGGGGGGGGGGGCCTCTGCGAAACAGAGGGCCTCATCATATAACTTTGCGTGGGGCCTCATGTTGGCCAGGGACGGCCCTGGGTGCGTGTGGTACAGTGTGTGTGTGTGTGTGTGTGTGTGTGTGTGTGTGTGT
>CALSBZ010046612.1:25822-49736 GCA_943591055.1 Gobionotothen gibberifrons
GTGTGTGTGTGTGTGTGTGTGTGTGTGTGTGTGTGTGTGTGTGTGTGCGTAGATGCGGCGGACAGACAGGTCTCAGTTGGTTTGGTGTCCTATGCTTACTTTTAATACTTGTAAATAAAACTTTTGGCCCGTAATTTCATTTCCTCATTGTGGCGACTATAAGTCTGATTGTGTTACGTTATTATGAGAGTGCTCTCATACTTGTTTGAATCTGAAATTGTATATATTATATAAATATATATATAAATATATATGTGTGTGTGTGTGTGTATATGTCCGCATCTGTAGCCTGTTATTGTCTCATTATACCGCACTGTGAATGAATTAAAAGTAAATATATAAGTGGTCATGAACACATCTGTCCATCAGACAGAGGGCTGCTGTGCCTCCTGTCATCATTAATGGACGTCTCTTTAAAATGACCGCTCAGAGGAGAGGAGTTCTCATTTCTCTAACCGCCTGCTGCTTCCCCTCCTCTCTCCTCGGTTCCCCTCCTCAGTCCTCCGCTCGCATCTCCTGTGGGCGGGACTAAGACACAAGGATAGGAGTCGAGGAGGGGAGTCGAGGAGGGGGATTAGAGAAATGAAAAAGAGTGGAGAGGCTCTGTCTGCCTTGTGATTTAATCTGAACCATGGAAGGATCAGGAACAAAGCTTCTGAGAATCTCAGCATGCGAGGGAACATAACGCAATCAAAAGATCAAGCAAGTCCTCTCAGGACTTTAAGATTAATCAATAAAAAATGTAAATCGATTCTCAAGCAACAGGTAGCCAGGATCGGTGTGATGTGGTCGTTCAAGTTGTGTTTATCATGTAATTAGTTAAAACAATGATGTAACCTAAATTATGAACTTGGATGAAAGATAAAGGCATGTTATCTATGAAGCAACAGTCTTCCCAGGTAGATAGTCAGCCACATCGAAACACAGTCCCTCACATAGAGGCTGCCTCCAGGCAGGTATACTAGTGAATCCTCAAACTATTCTGAAAGAAATATGCTGCAGTAAGCACAGAAATCCACACGATGTTTTTAACAGAATGTTGACACAAGGTGGCAGAAGGATTTGCATGACTAATCCCATGACCTTTTACCTTCATTGATCTATAAAATATGTAATCCTTAAAAAAGCTGACATTTGATCAGCTGTGGTCCAGTATGCATGTTCCATAAATTGCCACAACACTTACTTTGTCATTTGATCGTTAAATAAACCAGATGTGGAGCGAGATGACAGAGCTGGTGTCCTCCAACAACAACTACTCCTGCTACCGGAAGGCCTTCAGTGAGTGCCAGGGCTTTAAGACCCCCATCCTGGGGGTGCACCTGAAGGACCTGATCGCAGTGCATGTAGTCTTCCCTGACTGGGGGCATGACAGCAATGAGGTGAACCTGGTGAAGATGCATCAGCTCTACATGACCTTCAACGAGTTGGTGTCGTTGCAGACTGCGGTGGCCCAAGTGGAGCCCAACATGGACCTGATCTACCTGCTGACGGTGAGGGCCCCCCTCCACACATAGAACCTGAGGGGAAGCATTTAATGCTGGCAAAATGTGTGTGCATATATAAGGAATTGGCCACAACAGAAAAAAATATGTATCTCTGTCTTTCTCTTTAGTTTCTGTTTCAATTCAACATCAATCATATTCAGCACAGCTTCTTCTGAGAGGAAGAGGAGTAAATAGAGTAAGAAGGATTTAATAACTGTTGTCAAGCATTTTTGTAGCAAAACATATTTCTCAGAATAGTTTTGTTGGTCAAAAAATAAAAGCATTAGCCTGGGTGTAGGACAGAAATGTATTTCGTTTTTTTTGTAACTTGCATAAAACTAATATAAGCCCCCAAAAATAGATGGGTTTAACACCACAGGACAAACCAGAAAAATATATGTTTGACATCGGCCCCTGATCTGATTTCTCGGACCAAAACTAGTTTAAAGCTGCCACTCGCTTTTGCTACCTAACACCCAGGACCTGTCACTGCGCTCCAGATCACAAAACATATCCAAATCTACTGTGAAGTGCTCTGTGTATTGGATCTAATAATGGAGGAGCACCACATCATTGTAATCCAAGAAAAAGAAAATCAGTGCTAATCAATATGTAATCGTCTATACATTAAACTAAAGCTTCCTGTGTTATCCTCAATTGTTTATAGATTAAACTAATGATATCCAAAACCCTTTTGTTTTCAGCTTTCTTTAGACCTTTATTACACCGAAGATGAGATTTATGAGTTGTCATTACTAAGGGAACCACGTAACCACAAATCATTGGTGAGTAACAGATCTAATGTATTTTGTGTTCAGCTTTGTCCACACTGTGTGCATGCTGGATACACTTTATAGGTATGCTAAAATGTTCAGGATTTGCACTGTTTGACAACTTATAATTGTTCATACACTACCTGTCAAAAGTTGGGACACACCTTCAAATTCGAAGTTTTTTATTACATTTTTAATTTTTATACTTTGAAGATGAATACTGAAGACATCAAAATTATGAAAGAACACATATGGAATTATCTAGTTAACAAAAAAGTGTTGAAAAATCCAGAATATGATTTATATTTTATATTCTTCAGAGTAACCCCCTTTTGCCTTGATGACAGATTTGCACACTCTTGGCTTCTCTCAGTCAGCTTCATGAGGTCGTCACCTGGAATGGTTTTCAATGAACACGAGTGCCTTGTCAAGAGTCCATGTGTGGAATGACTTGCCTTCTGAATGTGTCTGGTGACACTGTTGGGGATTTATTCAAAATGCAAGGCACACTTTATCAGCATGGCTACCACAACATTCTGCAGTAGCCATCTAAATCATAAATCATATTCTGGATTTCTTTAACACTTTTTAGTTTACTAGATAATTCCATATGTGTTCTTTTATAGTTTTGATGTATTCAGTATAAATCTACAATATAGACAACATTTAAATAAATAAAAAACTTCTAATTTGAAGGTGTGTCCAAACTTTTGACTGGTAGTGTATTTGTATTATTTGTCATTTGTTACTCCTTTGGAACTATATAGTGGTGCAGGAACTAAAACCTGTATTTGAATTAGCATTTTACCATTTCATGTTCCTTTGTCTCAAATTCAATCTTTTTTCGAATGCGTTTTTGGTTGTTAGCCTGGAATAAGGTTTGTGGTTAACACAAGCTGAAGAGAGTTTCCCGTTTTGTTCTACAACATAAAATACATCAGTAAATATCCCACTGGTGAAGCTGGCGTCTAAACTTCATCATGTCGAAAATGAACCAGCTTAGCGATGGTGAAGTGAATTTAACTGACCGTGAGTAGTTTGTTTACAAAGAAACCTTAGCTTTTTACTTCTCCTATTTGCATTCAGAAATTGGTGTTAATATGTGGAGATTATATCCCAGAGAGTTTATTTACTACAATAATCCAAATCCAAATGAAAAAAACTTGTATTCTTGTCGAGGGAGCCATGGCAATGCTACCACTCTATTAGGAGAATTGGAAATCTAGGTGTGCAACAGATTATTTGCTGAATGTATTCCTGTGTCCGTGTACCTTGTCCTTCCTCACAGCCTACCTCTCCAACAACTCCCAACAAGCCCCTGGTCCCTCTGGACTGGGCCTCCGGGGTCCCCACCAAACCGGACCCCTCTGTGGTCAACAAACACATCAGGAAGGTGGTGGATGTGAGTGGACGACACACCTCTTCAAATTATACCTACAGAATGCATTGATTGGAAAGATGTAGAGATGTGTGTGTGTGTTTTTTATTTTTCTCGTCATTGGGAAGTCTGTGTTCAGGAATTATGACCATGACCATGATGGCTATATCTCTCAAGAGGACTTTGAGAGCATTGCTGCTAATTTCCCCTTCCTGGACTCCTTCTGCGTTCTGGACAAAGATCAGTGAGTGTACATGTTCAAATAATTCACTTCAGTATTAACTACACTTTTAACTGTAGTTTTAGTCCATCGCAGTCAAAGCATGCAACGCAGTTTGACCTCATTTCCCAGTGAATGCTGGGTAGTGTAGCTACTTTCCAAATAATGGAACATTTCTAGTTTCAAACTTGTTTTTAAAAAAACAGAAGTGATCTGCATCAAGAAAGCTGTTCCCCAGCCACAACCACTCTTTCTTATTGTGGTGTGATAACCTTCACCACATAACAATGAGTTCAGTGGCTTTAGAGTAGCTGTAGCTTACAGTGACTTTAAGATGAGCTTAGAGCTAAGTGCTCCTTCAGAATAAAATGTGTAAAAACTGTTATTGGAATTGCTTTAATATAGATTTTTTTCTCATGTTAGATGGAAAGGAGGGAATACTCCTTTGCTCTGTAATTTTAGTTTAATCTCCTGGATAAATAATATGATAATAATAATGTATCTAAAGATCTTCTCTAATGTCCTGCTCACTGTCTTGTCTTTCTTTCTCTATTCCTTGTCTTCCTCTCAGAGACGGATTGATCAGTAAGGACGAGATGATAGCGTATTTCCTCCAGGCCAACCCACTGCTCCAGTGTAAGATGGGTCCAGGTTTCATCCACAACTTCCAGGAGATGACATACCTGAAGCCCACCTTCTGTGAACATTGTGCTGGATTTGTGTGTATCTCTAACATTCTGTCACTGTACTTTTCCATGCCTTATTTTCTTCTCTTAGCAATAAACAGGCAGCTATTGTAATTATTGTAAATATGGCAAATATTGTAATTAGTGACCGGCCTGCATTAAGACCACATGTGGGTCATGACATGTGTCCAGTTCAGCCACAGACTGGATCTCTCTGCTTGGTTGGATTATATTACTAATGGCCTGGTACATGTGTAGTTTTCAGCAGCAGTGCCTGGTTATTGAGTTCTCACAGATGCAACAGGAAGTGTTGTCATGACTAGGCTTTTGGAACATGCCTCCATGCTTTTATTTTCTTATGTTATGTTTTGTGCTTTGTCTTCCTAATTCCCATTCTCTAAATTTCTGGACCTGCAGCTGTGGGGAATCATCAAACAGGGCTACAAGTGCAAAGGTATTGTTTCATTGCATTCGTCTGTAAAGACCATAAACACAACATGCAACTTACTGTGATTACTGTAATGTAATGTAAAAAGACCTAAAAGACCATTATTCAATTGAATAATTGAATAATGCCATTACGAAAGACAAGTCAATTAAGGCTCAGCTTGCTGCCTACAGTATACCCAGTATGTAAGTTATTACATTACATGTCACTTGTTAGACGCTTTTCTCCAAAGCGACTTACATACTCAATACTGTGGGCAATCCCCACAGGAGCACTTTGGGGTGAAGTGTCTCAGGGACACAACGACATGCTGACTGCAGTGGGGTTTGAACCTGTGACCATCTGATACCCAGCTCTATCCACTGCGCCATACAGTATGGCTCCTGCATGCAATTTTAAATAGGACATATTATTCACATTTTCAGGTTCATATCTGTATTTAGTGCCTCTACTGTGACATGATTATAAGCTTTAATGTTCCAAAATGTCTTTATTTTTCTCATACTGCCTGTGATGCAGCACCTCTTTTCACACTGTCTGAAATGCAGAATGAGCCCCCTTAGCCTATCACCTACAATGTGTTTGAGCGCAAGCCAATAGAAGCTCGAGTGTTACATAGTGATATCACTATTTTACGGAAGTAAAACCGTTGACATGCACAAAAACCTATATAACACACTACAGGAAAGGGAAGACCCCAAAGATATAAATGACCCATTCTGTCTGGCAGAATGCTTGTTAATGCTTGTACATTCCTTTTCAGTTCCGTTCACAAATTGTCAATTCGATGTAGTAGTTTCAATACTGTTACCGCATTGTCTGTCAGCCATTTTTGTTGTTTTAGGATTGTTGTCCTGCTGGAAGAACAATTTACAACCAAGCTGCACATTTATTTTTAGCTGATGTCTTGAAATGTTCCTTCAGTATTTGCAGATAGTTTTCCCTCCTCATGATGCCATTGATTTTCTGGAGTGCAACAGTCCATTATCCAACATCACAACTCCATAAGATTGTGCTGCAGATAGAAATCCTCCACATATTGAGCTGACGGTTAATGCCAAACACTATGTTTTGTCTTGTGTATCTGGAGAAATAGCCTTGGTGATTCAAGATACTGAATCTCGATGGTGGATTTAGATACATTGGTGCCTCCAACTCTTTAACCAGCTGCTTTGTTCTTGCCTATAAGTGTATTAGTCTTTTGGGACATGGTTTGCACAGCCCAATGGTCAAATCCCCTCTCCAACTTCCCAAACTATTGTGTCCATTTGTCCCATGAATTTTACATTTCTGTACATATTGCACAGTGGGAACTTCCGTCACTTAGAAATTGCTTGAAAGGAGGAACCAGCCACAATTCTTCTTCTGAGTTCTTTGCAAATGTTATTGCATATTTCCATGGTTTCAAGTGCAAAAAGGCCCTCACACTAAGGTATACAGATGCACTTCCCATTTACAAAGGTGCATTCCCAGTTAGCTCATACTTGCTCTGCCAAAGTGCTTTAGGTTGTTCAAAGGGTTTGCACAACTATTTAAAATGACCTGCAAAACTAATGGACTATCATGAAATAAATCATTATGAGCAATTTAGAACAAAAGGGACATCATCTGCCTTTTTTAAGCTTAGAGCACATTTCCCTGAATAGTATCCCTGAATATGTGTGTAGCCCTGAATATGTGTGTGTGTTCACTCTGCAGACTGTGGTGTAAACTGTCATAAACAATGTCGGGAGCTGCTGGTTCTGGCCTGCAGGAAGCTGATCCGCTCCGGCTCTCTTGGAAATGTTTCTCCAGCCAGACTGACCCACAGCTCCCTGCCCAGCAGCCCGGCTCTGCCCACCTGTGCAGGTCATTTCATCTTTTGGTGATTCATAAATCCAGTAGTTAAAAAGGCTTTATATGTAAGTGATATCAAACATGATGCTATGTTATTTTCTTGGGTTCTCTCCTTCAGATGAGGATGAGGTGTTTGAGTTCCCAGCCGTCCCATCACCAGGACCAGCTCTGGCCCCTCAGTCCATCACCCTGATGACGGGCTCCGCCCAGAGGATCTCAGTGCGCCTGCAGAGGGCCACCGCAAGCCAGGCAACCCAGACTGATCCCCTATGGCCAGAACACAGCTGGGGGGCCACAGACAGCGGCTCCCACACCTTCCCAAAAATGAAATACAGGACTCACAGAAAATCATCCAAAAATAAAGGCTTTGCCCGCTGGGAAAACCAGAACGAGCCGGCATTTTCTACCAGGTGCAGCGTGGACTCTCAGGAGAAGTCAGTGGTCTCAGGAGAGCCCGCACAGAACGGGAGGACACACAGAGTTAAGGTGAGGGGAAAACTACTGTATTTATTATGATAACATTTATCCTTTTCAAGCATGGAAATACCCAGGGGGCAAAACCAAATGTTTTGGGAAATCAGACATGGAATGTTGTAAAAGGTTGTCCACCAGAAATGATATCTAGGACCTTCAAGGATCACAACCTGGGTGGACAACCCGGTCAACTAGCTACTGGAAAGCTACAGTGAGGGTCCAAACAATGCAACCCCTATATGAAAAAAAGTCAACAATTCTGTCTGGATCAGATGCCATCATTTTCTTTCTGATTGAATATCTCTGTGACAGTTCATAGTAAAGACAAACTGAGTCAACCTATTGAAAGAGCAGAAAATAAGCTTTCAGGTGATGCCTTGGTTAAGCATGTTCTCAATAGGGCCACTAGATGAAACTGTGCCTTTTTTGTCTCTCCAAAGCGAAATCCATTTCAAGCAATGCACTTGTGGTCCTCTGGATTGTTTGCTGTGTTCAAAATGGGTAATAATAATAATAATAATAATAATAACTAGAGAATGCAATTCCTGAAGAAATTGCTAGTGGGAATGCTTTATGCTGAAAATCTGACGCTAAACTGCTATGCTGAAACGTAATGTGTAAGAAGAAAGTGAAGAATTGAGATTGAAATGATACATGAACACTGGGGGCTTGAATGTGTGATGAGAGAAGAAAATAAAGTAAAAAGGCTTGGAAAAGCAGCAGAATATTTGAACCGCAAACTTCTGAACTAACTTGATGGCGAATGATCTGTCGCCATGGCAACGGTATTTGATGACACCCCATAATACGATTAGATCCGTTGATGGCTGCATCGTTACCAAACCTGTGAAGTTTTGGGCTGTTTGGAGTATTTTCACTGAAGTTATGAGAACACCGTGTTTCAAGGCGAGCATTGTGTTGCCATGGCAACGGCATTTGAAGAAATCTCAAAACTGTCCCGTAGATGTCTTCACGGCTGGACTGTTAGCACACATGTTAAGTTTGAGCACTTTTTGAACATTTTCATAGGAGTTATAGCATTAGGAGGTTACATTACTCTCTCTTCTCTTGATCGCCCTCTCTCTCTTCTCTTGATCTTCGTCATATGATGATGACACCCCATAATTGACGTAGAGCTGTTGAGGGCAGGACCATTAACCTTTATCTGAAGTCTGCTGCTCTGAGCATGTCAGTTGGAGCGATGACATCATCGTGTTCCATGACACAGGTGTTTCTATTTGAGCTAACGAGGTATGCAGAGATCAAAGGTTTCCATTGTTCTGAATGAGAGATAAACCTGTTACATGTGAACGTTTTGTGGAAGAACCGTAACAGATATCTGTGAAATTTCAAAACGTGAAGCATGCCAAGGAAGTTGAGTATCTGAAGTGTAATTTGTGTGTACTTTCGGGTTAATAATGCGGCCTTTTTGGCAGTTTAACTAAAGGTGTGTGGCTGCTGCTGTGAGGAAATATCAGCCTGAAATTACAATGGGCTTTAATGGAGGAATGTTGAATGTTTTTGTCACTTCATGCCCTCAAGAGGCAGTTTGTTTAATTAGTTTTGCTTAATTATTTGTCATTTTTCAAGCTACGAGATGTTTTCCTACGTTTGTCATGAAAAATGATGTCTCAGGAATGTAGGGTTTGGGAATTATGGCAGTTTTAAAAAGAAATATGAAGGCAAATTTCAAGATTTCCTCCACTTACACGAATAATGTCAGAGAGATGTGTAACATTTTAAAGTTGGAATGAGCTTTCTGAGTGAAAGTATGAATGAACAGTTAGCAGTTGAAGTCGCATGACGATTTGTTGAAGTCTGAAGATTCCGCCATTGAAGTTAAAAATGTCACATCACATTAAAAATGTGATGTATTATGGGATGTATCTCTGGAATTATGAAAGTTATGAATGAGAGCTAGCTAGCTAGCTAGCCAGCACTGTTACTGTAAACTACAATTCTTTAATCATTTGTAAATCAGTTTTACAGTGTTAACATTTAACAACCTATTAATGATGCATACCCACTTAACGGGAAGAAACTCAGCTAACAGACGATAATAACAATTTTTACCTAAACGGAACACAATTCCAACACCAAGCGTCTAAATCGTCTAAAACGAAAATATGCTAACGCTACATTATTGGCAATTGTATTACTTCATGCTATCTGCACAAATGCACATGTCATATGAAAGCTGAGATTCCACATATTCCATTGGTATAAGTCTCATCCCTGTACGACCAAAACTCACTGAGCTAGCAGCCAGGAAAGAGCAACAAACAACTTCACTTTACGGAGCCATAACTATATATGTCTTTCCTTTGAGGTTTCAAAAGTTGTGCTCAAGGCCATACAAACGCTGCTAAAGGTTAATCCAATGTCTCTGTGTCAGTTTTTAAATGAGGTGTATCATTGCTTTGATAACAAGATTTTTCATATACCCCTTTTTGTTGTGAAAAATACTTATTCATTCAGGGCATGTCATTTTCGAGTCTGAGGCCTGAAAAATAGGCATGTTAGACATGTTGACAGGGCGTCGGGGCTGTGTGAGATATAACAGGGGGTTACGTATTGTAACCCTAATTATATAAGCACAGGCGGAGCCCTCTACCTGGGGGCCCTGTCTTTCCTAGTCCGCTCGCTAAAGAGTGTAAAGGATAGTGGGCGGCGGGTGTAGCCGCCTTTATATACTGTGGCCTGCGCGCGCATTCGAGGCATGTGCAGCAGACAGAGAAACACAACACTGGCAGTCACAAGTAGAACATGTTGTGAAGATGTTGTTTGAGAAAGACACCACTGCCACTGAGAAGTTAGAGATCATCCAGATGTCACGTCCACAGATATCAATCCTACAAGAACAGATGTTACTTTTCCAGGAATCTCTGAATGAGCACCCAACTGCAGTTTTCTGGTCAATCTTTCTGGAGATGTCAGACATTCTCCACAGGTTCATCTACTACCAGCGGGAAGGTAACTGGGCAGGACATCTCTGTGAATAAGCACGAATGCTACCTTACCTCACTGCAGCAGGACACTACAAATATGGGCAGCAGTCTTTGCCTCTGTATTTGTCTGAGATGAAAAAACTGCCAGAGACAGCCACTGAGGCACATGAAGCACTGATGGCAGGTGCATTTGTTGGAATGAGAGCAGATGGAAACCACAATGGTGTATCTCCTGATATGCTTCTGGAGCAGACATATAATGCAGATGCCAAGGAGGTAAGTGGTCTGCATGGTATTACACTCAATCGTGCTGCCAGGATGAAGTGGGTCTACACAAAACCACTCACTGCAGCTATCTCTGCAGAGCTCAAGTCTATGCTGCACCTCCATTCCTCCAGCCCCCACCATGAATCTGGTTGGAGTCGTGTCAACAGGGATGCAGAGATGGTAGTGGTCATGGTCATGGCAACAGTAGAGACCAACCCATTCACAACAGCCACACCATCCCTGATAAATATATCAACTAGTGGGTGTGCAGATCCCACAGTCAAGGACAACCTGACAAGTGTGAAAGCAGTTGGTTTGAAAGCATTGTCAGAGTCACTGTCCAGTAACCAGAAGAAGACAAGTGTTGTAAAGCTAAACACCTTCCATACACAAAACAGGATCAAACCAAAGAAGTCTGGCGGGAAAACCTCTGCACCTGGCAAGAGCAATGAAGTCACTGCCCTTCTGCGCATGACCCAGATCATTGCCAGTGGTGGAGAACTCAACATTGTTGACTTCATAGGCAACCACTAGGGCAGTGACCTTCCCCCATCCCTCTTCCAGGAAGATGGCAGTATGAGAACAGGGACCAAGGCAAGCCTTGTGAAGATCTTGAAAGAGAAGACGAAAATAAGCAGCATCCCTGATCTGCCCCAAGACTGCCTCAAGACAGCAGTAGTCGTAGATGCCATGTCCGCCATACGACACTGGTCTTTCCACAGAGGAGAAGGATTTGGAGTGATCGCTGAGCGATACAGGCACCTGCTGCTGATTGATGTGCCTCCTGGCACTGACATCATACACTTCTGTTGTGACAGATACAGTACAACCAGCCTCAAGTCAGCTGAGCAGGAACAGAGATATGCCAGATCCAAACCAGCGAAAGTGTATGAAGTTAGTGAGCAGTACACAGCTCCGGATCCAAAGAAGTTTGTTGCAGTGTCTGCTAACAAAGCAAACCTGCTGAGCTTCCTTTGTGAGAAGTGGTGTGAGGATGAACAACTTGAACCTGGTATTGGCCCCACTCATCTCTACCTGGGTGGTGGATTCAAGGAAGAGACAAAGAGTGTGGTGCTCACAGCAGGGTCTGTTATGGATGTTCCTGCTCTTGAATCAACACAGCAGGAGGCTGACACCAGGATCTTCCTCCACACTCTCTACAGTGTCCAGAATGAGGAAGTTGACAGAGTTGTCATACATGCCAATGACACCGACATCATTACCACATGCCTGTACTATGGTAACAGAGCTGTGGGTGAGAACAGGCCAGAGCATACCTGCCTAAACATAAAATGGTTGTGGCGCTGGGACCTTCACAGTGTTGTGCCATGCCCTTCATCCACAGTCTGAGTGGTAGAGATACCACTAGTTATCCATATTTCACTGGCAAGAAGGCATGGTTCAAGAGCAGCATGAGTCTGGACATACCTGCACTTGAAGAGTTTGGTGAGAACCCTGCCGATGCCATAACAGATGACCTCCTCAATCAGGCACGAGACCTCACCATCACTGTGTATACATCCAAAGCTGATCACTTTGAGGGTTCTGATCTGGGCAAACTGAGAGCATACAAGTTCCTGAACAACAAATCAACGCTCCTAAAGCTACTACCCCCAACAGACAATGCATTTCTGCTGCACCTGAAAAGAGCTGCTCTGGCAACCATCATTGACAAGAACGCACACATCGCCAAGCCAGAAATCCCCCCATGCACAGAATTTGGATGGTCTCTGGACAATGGACATGTAATTCCGGTACCATCTACAAAGCCAGCTTGGCCTGTGTCAATGAACAAGACAATCTCATGTGGATGTCTCAAGGGCTGTCAGAAGAACTGTTCCTGTGCAAATAATGCAGTTCCATGCTACATAGGGTGCCGTTGCCAAGGACTGGCAACCAAATGCAGAAGGATACACACTGCCACACTTGAGAGCAGTGACAGCAGCTGTGACTCAGAAAATGAATAGAAAGCAAAAAGCTTTCTGGGACACTACCATGAATACCACCATGTGTACATTGAAAACATTTGTACTGTATATTCAGTATAGGTTACTTTCCCCCCCTTTCTTCTTAAAACATTCACATTTTTCAAGTTCTGGGCCATGTGAATGATTATTTTGTGTTCAACTTCTGATTATTGTGTCATATCTGTTGATTTGTAGTTAATAACTAAGAAAAGAGTATGTGAAAGTGAAATAATGTTTTGCCACCAGGAATTTTGTTTATTTCATGATCAAAATAGGATATTTTTCACATAAACAAAGACATTGATTTGCACAAATAATAAAAGGGTATTGATTTGAGATTAAGTTGAACTTAATGTCAACTTCCTTATAAGTTTAACTCTGTTTGCCTTGTCCTATAACATAGAAAAAGGGTTTTGCAAAGAAAGTGGCGGCCATTTAGAATTTCGCTTCCTGTAGCTTTCCAGTCTGTAAACTGAAAAATCTGTAAACCTTGAATCAATTCAACTTAGCATCGGCAGCAAACCTTGTGTATATTAATGTAAACCCTTCAATATGTTATATATAAATAATCTTTTAACCTCTTAAGCCCCACGGACACGAGCCCGGGCCCTAAATCGCGTCATTTGCAGGAAACAACGTCTAAGGAACCTTAATATTTAATAAACTATGAATATTTTATATCCATATAACGGGGAAAAACTAATTTAACTGATTTTTTTTAATTTTTTTTTTTAAAAAACACACAATGCTAACACTGACCCTCTGAATTAGCCCCGAGTGAAAAATGCTAACCTACTACCGCACCGAAAATCACTCTAAGCTCCCTTATTACTTATCCTAGCTCTGCACATCCATCACATCGTTTATGATCGTAAAGACACAGAATCTAACGGTGCCCACCTCAACACTGAAAGATACAAACTCGCGACGTTATCAACAAAAACGTACATCAAAACATGTGGCGCTAGGTAGCCAAAAACGCTAACATAGCTTACCTTGGTCTTTGTCTGGTCAAAACTGGTCTTCAATGGCATTAAAACGATAAAAACGATGCTGTAGTTTATCCATAGGTTATGTAAGTAATTTCGAACCCTGAGAGCAGGAGAGACTGAAAAGAGTCAAGGGAAGCTTATAAAAGTTAACAGCATTTAATTAAACAAAATATGCGGTGGTGTACAAAAGAAATTGAAAGGAGGCGCTCTCCACATGTGACTGCTCAGTCCAGGTCGGGGGTCAGAAGAGATCGATTCTTGGCTTGCTCTTCCTGTTGTCATCTGAGGTATTCTCCTATTGGCCGGCGTCGTCGGGGGGGCGGGCCCAATGCATTTCCTGCCTTTTTCTGTTGCTAAATTACATCATGCTGGTGTCTTGTGGTTATTTGAACATTCCCTGATACACATTATTCAGCATCAATAAATGAGTGCTAATCCCAGTGTGCTCAGTGTACAACATCACATGTCATTTCACCTTCAATTCAAGGTTTGAAATCGTAGCATTCCGCCAGATGCTAAAGCTAACCGGAAGTGACGAATGTTCAGAATAAAAGTGTCAAGTTAACAGTTAGTGAACTTCCGTTTTTTCAGAATAAAAGTGATTTAAATCAAATAGTGTATTTAATTCAAATTAAACACTATAATTTACAGTTTTTTACCATGTTCAATCTGAGTTTTCTTTAAAATAAAAAAACATCTATATTGATTCTGACTTTTCTACATCCAACTCACAGGTTTATCATTACTTTGAGAAAAAAGATTATTAATTTAACCCTTTTAGAAGGGAAGATATGGTCATTTGTTCTGGGAATGTCATTTTCAAGCCTGAAACAGGGGGTTACGTATTGTAACCCTAGTTATATAAGCACAGGCGGAGCCCTCTACTGGACTCTATGGGTACTACTCTCTATCATGCTGTGCGTGCTTTCACCTACTGAGTTTACGTAAACGTAGCCGGCCAATCGGGGCGAGCCTACCTGAATGCGCGCGCAGGCCACAGTATATAAAGGCGGCTACACCCGCCGCCCACTATCCTTTACACTCTTCAGCGAGCGGACTAGGAAAGACAGGGCCCCCAGGTAGAGGGCTCCGCCTGTGCTTATATAACTAGGGTTACAATACGTAACCCCCTGTTATATCTCACACAGCCCCGATGTATACACGCCCTGTCATCCAACAACATCGGCCCACCACACCGTCCCTGACCGGCTTTTGGCTAACATCCATTGCATCCCACTTCCTCCCATCCGGTTGTAACCGTAGAGAAGTCGGGGCCGCAATTTGGATAAGGCACACTCACACACGCTTACCTCGTGTAGAGTGTGCATGAAAAAGATCTGTGCGGAGACTCCGTCTGGAGCCTACCGCGCACCATGTTCCCCAGGTCCCTCAGGAGCATGGGAAAACATAAGTGCACCACGTCCCCCACACTCACACACGCTCCGTGTAGAGTGGGCATGGACAATAGTGAGGAAGGCTCTCCCAGCCTGCCTCCAGCCCTGTATGGGGCTGATTGCGCACCATGTCTCCCGAGTCCCTCAGGAGTATGGGAAAACACAAGTGCTTTATGTCCAGGGGAGGGGGGGGGTCAGACACCTGCTGACCCACAGCCACTCCCCCTCTCACCAGTCATGCGTTGCCTCGGCGAGCACAGACGACGAGAAGGAGCCAGACATGTCCAGGAGATAACATTTTATGAAGGAGCCTGGCGTAGACCAAGACGCCGACGTGCATATATATTCTACACTCACGCTGCTGAATAAGGCTGTTTGACACAGCCACAGCCCATGTAGAATGCGCACGGACCCCAGTGGGGAGGGCTCTCCCCGCCCGTCCATAGGCATGTGTAATGCACCCGCATAGCCATCCTGTTAGGCGCTTCTTGGAGAGAGCTTTTCCAGCCACACCATCCCCAAAGCACACAAACAGCTGTTCAGTGCGTCTAATGGCAGCCGTGCACTCTACATAACATGCTAGCGCACGCACTGAGCAGAGGAGGTGCAATTTAGCCTCCCTGGCCTCAATATGGGGTGGAAGATTAAAGCCACCTAACTGAATAGCCCTTGACCTGAACAAACTCCTTAGGCTCTTAGGAGTAAAGGAGGGGTTTGGTCTGAGTGTCGCCCCGCTACGGTCACCCCGGATCAAAAGGCAGCCTGGGTGCACCGACAGAGCGGTCAGCTCGGACACTCTTTTGGCTGAAGTAGCAATGCTGTCTTCCATGACAGTGCTTTCAGGGAGGAGAGCTCCAGGGGCTCAAATGGTTCTGTGACCAGAGCCTCGAGCACCAACGGCAGGTCCCACTGTGAGGCGGAGGCGTGCACTACTGGGCGCTGCCTCCTGACCCTCTGCAAAAACCGCGACATAAGCGGCTGACTGAAGGCTGACCTGCCTCCAAATCCCTCATGGCAGGACGAAATGGCTGCTGCATACACCTTAATTGTGGGATGAGCCAGCCCCCTGTCCACCAGTATCTGTAAGTAGGTAAGAATAGAGCCCAGCGTACACGACAGAGGCTCTAGACTCCTTCCTTCACACCATCGCCGGAATCCCGCCCACTTTGGCCTGAACAGGCTGTGGTGGATTCTGTTCTTGCTGCTTGGATAGTCTGAATAACGTTGTCAGACAGCCCCACCTGTCTCAGCCTGTCCCTCTCAGGAGCCAAGCCTGGAGAGGTTGGCCCAGCGTGGGTAACGCCCCTATTGCCCCTGCTTCCTGAGACAGCACTCCCCAGACCTGAGGAATAGCCCAGGGCTGGCCCACCATCATCTGTGTTACCCCGCGTACCACGGCGCCAGGCGGCGATCTGGGGCCACTAGGATGACTGACAGCTGCTCCCGCCTCACCCTATCCAGGAGGGGGGGGGATAAGGTGCAGCGGTGGAAAGGCGTAAAGCAGCTTCCTTGGCCATGGCTCGTGTGCAAATGCGTCCACCCCCAAGGGCGGATTGTCCCACCGGGCCAGGGAGAACCACAGGGCACAGTGGCTGTTGCGCCGATTGGCGAGCAGGTCCACCTCTGCTCTCCCGAACTGAGTCCAGACCTGCTTCACCACCTCCTGGTGAAGCCTCCACTCGTCTGGCAGGGGTCCGCCTCTTGACATGAGGTCGGCCCCCCCGTTCTCCCGTCCCGGGATGTGCAGGGCCCTTAGAGACAACACAGTCTGTGAAACCCACAATCACAGGTTCTCTGCTGCGGTCAACAAGGCTATTGAGCGGACTCCGCTTTGCCTGTTGATGTACGCCACTGCGGTGCGGTTGTCGCTCCTCACTAGCACATGTTTGCCCTGTATTAAGGGTTTGAAGTGCTGTAGGACCAGAATCAATGCTTGTAGCTCCAGGAGGTTGCTGTGCCGAGCCTCTGTCAGAAGCCAGCAACCACCTACAGCTCTCTCCCCCCCATCCTGTCACTGAAGCGTCTGTGAAGACTGTGATATAGGAGGTCACTTGCCCCAGTGGAGCTCCCCTCCGCAGATTCTCTGGGGACCCCCAGAATCGGAGGTTACTCTCTACTGAGGGGGGGATGGTCACCAGACGTCGTTTGTGTCTTGAGATCTAAACGAAGGCCGGTAAACCACCTCTGCATGTGACGTGCATGCAGGAGTCTGAGTGGCACTACGGCGTGAGCAGCCGTCATGAGACCCAAAGTCGGCATTATGATCAAAGCTGTCACCGTGGCCCCCTGACGCAGCCTGCAGACTGCCCGCAGCAGGGATGCCTGTCTGCTTTCTGTCAGGGTGGCACGTAGTCTGCCTGCATCGAGCATCACCCCCAGATATTCTACCTGCTGGTGAGGTATGGGGGAGCTCTTCTTCCAATTGACCGCCACTCTTTTTCAACCCAACTTGGTTAGGTGTAGGATCAATTGGGCTGTGTGAAACATTGCCCATTCCCTGGACCTGGCCATGACTATGAGGTTGTCCAGATAGAATAACACCCTCATGCCATGGTCCCGCAGCGGTTGCAGCGCCGTAGCTGCACGTGCGTGGGGATAGGGAGTAGCCAAACGTCAGTCTGTTGTACTTGTAGGCTACCCCCTGGAAGGCAAAACGCAAATACTTTCTGTGTTTTGGAGCAATTTCGCCATGAAAGTAAGTAAGTAATTTCTTCAGGTCGATGGTTGTGAACCAATCGCCTGGCTGCACCAGTCCCAGTAACTGTTTCATAGTTAACATATGGAACTTCTTGCATGCAATGTGCTGGTGCAGGCATTGAAGATCCAGAATGGGCCTGAATTCTACTGTCTTCTTGGGAGCCAGGAAGTACAGGGAATAGTGCCCCTTCTCTCTGACTTGAGAGTGCACATGCCGAGAGGAAACCTATCTCCTCCTGGGATGACAGATTTGCCTCTCTCATGCCTCTGAACGGAGGAGGGATGCTGCAAAACTGGAGTGAATAACCCAGTCTCAGTGTCCTGTCCGCTCTGTTAATACACCACTGATTTTCCATTCCCCATAACATTGTGTTAGGGGATGTGCAATCAGCTGCGAAGCCGCAGCTATGAAGCTGTGGTACTCTCTGGTGGCCCACTCCGCCGTCAAACCCCTATAAAAGGAAGTTTGACCCATGGGGGGCTGACACAGAAAGGGCAGATTTTTCACTGAGGACCCTGAACACACCACGGCACGCTCCCGTGAGAGTGTGCACTCCGCCATAATGCTGTTTTCTCTTAGAGAGAAAGAGGCATCAATCTGAGCTTCTTCTGTCCATGAACGCACCGCAGCGCAGCGCGTCGTCATAATGCCGTCTCTTTGAAAAGGACATTATGGGGAATGTGGAATGTGGAGAGAGATGACTCTTACTCTGGGATAAATGCAATCGTTTTTACTGAATGCATTTTACACACACATATCACTCTAGAACTAGAGTTACACTACGTAACCCACTGTTATTCTGCGGAGGTCCCTGAACGCACCGCGGCCACTCTCACGGGGGCCGCACCTCATAATGGGTGTCCAATTAACATCGTATGAAAACGGCCTTGCCGATCTCAACGAGACATTATGTGGAAAATGTAGAATGTGGAGAGAGATGACTCTTACTCTGGGATAAATGCAATCGTATTCACTGAATGCATTTCTCACACACACATAACTCTCTCTTGAACCCGCACAGTGTTTTGACAGCACTTCGGTTTATTCCACTCATGTGCACGCGCCCAACTGCTGGCTCCTATACTGGAGTTTACAGAGGGGGCGGGGAGTGTGGGACAGTGTTATTTCCTCTGGGGGTGAGCAAGAAGCAGCCACGCCGCGACTACTCCTCACCCACGTGACCAAGGATATCCAAAGAGCCCTTCCGTAAACACGGGGGCTCCCGGCCCGGGAGATCAATACGGTCCTTTTGGAAAGTGCCATGTGGCGTGATCCCTCACCGGGATACCACACGGCAGACAAGGGCGGGCGGCCACGATCAAGCTACAAACAAATCGCTCTGATCTGGTGAGGTGGGGGCATCTCCAGCAATGAGCGAGACGCCCAACACACCCGTGTTTATTTGCAGTCGCCTTGTCACGCGGAAGCGTGGCAGAGCTGTTTTCAGCTCCCTGCCATGGTCATCACCTAGGGCGGTGGACCTCCATGGACCGGACCCGGCAGTGCCCGACAACGGCAAACGAAGCCATCTGCCCCGCTGGAATGGCGAACGTGAATGGCACCGCCCCGGCCATATCCTGGTCCCCCCAACACTCTAAACAGAGGTGGTGGAGATCGGCGCCCGCGATCAAACCAGGGCAGGAGGGGCATGGCCGGGCTTCCAGTAATGGTGAGTCCATTTTCCATTTCTTCTCATCTTCTAATCGTCGTTCGTTTCACTCTTCGGTTGTCAGCTCGTCTGAAGAGAAAAAAGGATAGTGGGCGGCGGGTGTAGCCGCCTTTATATACTGTGGCCTGCGCGCGCATTCAGGTAGGCTCGCCCCGATTGGCCGTTTACGTTTACGTAAACTCAGTAGGTGAAAGCACGCACAGCATGATAGAGAGTAGTACCCATAGAGTCCAGTAGAGGGCAGAGCCTGTGTGAGATATAACATGAAAAACAGGCTTGGGGCTTAACAGGTTAAGTATATTTACCCATTTTGAACACAGCAAACAATCCAGAGGACCACAAGTGCATTGCTTGAAATGGATTTCACTTTGGAGAGACAAAAAAGGCACAGCACCATCTAGTGGCCTTATTGAGAATATGCTTAACCAAGGCATCACCTGAAAGCTTATTTTCTGCTCTTTCAATAGGTTGGCTCAGTTTGTCTTTACCATGAACTGTCACAGAGATATTCAATCAGAAAGAGAATAACGGCATCTGATCGAGCCAGAATTGTTGACGTTTTTTCATATATGGGTTGCATTGGGCCCTCACTGTAGCTTTACAGTAGCTAGTTGACTGGGTTGTCCACCCAGGTTGTGATCCTTGAAGGTCCTAGATATCATTTCTGGTGGACAACCTTTTACAACATTCCATGTCTGTAAAATGACTTTGCCCCCTGGGTATTAGAGTAAATGTCAAATGTCATGTCATATATTCAATGTTTTAGAACCCAATGTTTTAGAACCCAGGGTTTTAGAACCCAGGATCGGAAAATTGCTGATCACACAATGAGATGTTTAGGTTTAAAGAGAAGTAGGTTGGAGGTTAGCAGACTGTAAGTTAGCAGGCTGGAGGTTAGCAGTCTGAACGTTAGAAGACTGCAGGTTAGCAGTCTGAACGTTAGCAGACTGCAGATTAGCAGACTGTAAGTTAGCAGGCTGGAGGTTAGCAGACTGTAAATTAGCAGACTGCAGGTTAGCAGACTGTAAATTAGCAGGCTGGAGGTTAGCGGACTGTAAGTTAGCAGGCTGGAGGTTAGCAGACTGTAAGTTAGCAGGCTGGAGGTTAGCAGGTTGGAGTCTAGTAGACTGGAGGTGAGCTAGCGGGGAAGCAGGTTGGAGGCTAACAGGCCTACGTTAGCAAACTGGGAGGACTGTTGGAGTGTTAATTAAGTCCTTTGCACAATAAGGTAGCAATATTTCCACCCACCTTTTTAAAGACACTGCCTGGAGTCATAGTGCTGAGCAGGCCCGGACTGGCCATCGGGAGGACCGAGAGGTTTCCTGATGGCCTGGCCTGCTAAGTGGCCTGCTGGCCTGAGGAATTTTTGTTGTATGTATGTATTGTGAACGCAACGCTGCGCAAATGTGGGTCTGACTCTGCCTCACAGAGGGTGACTGGCTGTCTACATGATGTGGCCTGCCGACATGGCCACTTTCATACAGATCATACACTAATGCCCTCGATTGGTCTCTGTGTGTCATTCAAGCTCAGGAGGGCGTGTGCTCTGTGTGAGAGAGAAACCATGATAAAAACATGTTCTTACTCAATATCAAGCCACAATTATTGCTTTTATTTTAAATCGTATAATTTCGGACTTTTGTTGCCGTCTGTGAGGAAAATAAATAGGGCTCAGAGCCTCAGGATACTGAAATCTGTATTTCTTAAATCTTTTTTTTCCTTCTAATTTGTTATTCTTTTCAAAATAACACACTGTTATTTACTCACCAATAACACACAATTATCCTTGTTTTTATTTATTTGTTTGATTCCATAATCTCGGGCTTTTTGCGTCTGTCAGGAACTGAATTTAAAAATAAAAATAACCGTAAACAGACGCAAGCATTTCGAGCGATTACCCAAGATCCTCAGCTATGGTTTAAGATTGCTGATTGGATGTTTTAGCCGCAATGCATGTTGGGATTTGGTGTTTATATGATATGAATTCGGAAAAACATAAAAAAAAAAAAATAATAATACTCAATTCCGAGTGTTCTTGCTTTTCTCTTTGAAAGTCATCACATAACGGCATTGTAATACACGGTTCGGCTGCATTACATATTACATATCTGCCGTAGTTCTTTATTTATAGAGCCCTGATGAGAAGACCTTTGGAAAAACTGGAAGAAATGAATACTTGACGTGGATCATAAATATATCAACAATTAAACAACATCTTCAATTTCTCTTCACACAATACGTCTTCTTGCAGTATCAACACTAATTCGGCTGACTTTTACATTTATATTTACACCATAACGGTGCACAGCTGATATAAAAGGACTTGTAGTTTTTAAAGATATTACTGATTTTCTTTGAATATAAGAATGTAAATACTGAGTCTGAAATAATATAGCAATATGCTGTAAAATTATGTGAAAACATGAATAAAACTACACATCTTCAGATGTCGTACATACATAAGTGTCCTACACTAATAATACAAAGTTATTATGGCTGTGTGTACCTTGTGTGCACCGCCTAGTGGTTAAAGCACGTTATTGAATTATTGTTTTGATGTGTTATATTTGATGAAAAAAATATTAAGAGTACATACTTTCATAGGGGGAAAGTAGAAGGTCAATGATAGAAATATAGAATATAAAAAATCAAGAAGATACTAGTGATCTCTACAATAAAACAGTTTAGTGCAGGATGTACAAAGATATTAATAGGAGGAGGTGCAAAACAGAAAAACGAATTAACCTTTATTTAAACATTACATAATACTTTAGATTAAGGTCTTCTTTTAAATAAGAAAACAACTTTGGGGGTATCTAGATAAATATTAAGATGAATTT
The DNA here is from genome assembly GCA_943591055.1 of Gobionotothen gibberifrons. Taxonomy (NCBI): domain Eukaryota; kingdom Metazoa; phylum Chordata; class Actinopteri; order Perciformes; family Nototheniidae; genus Gobionotothen; species Gobionotothen gibberifrons. The sequence continues at coordinate 47,900 of CALSBZ010046612.1, forward strand.
TACTCAGGTGTAACTAAAGTCTGATTTAAGGGTTGTTTATATTTCACGTCATTAATCAGAATCTGCAAAGTAACTCAAATAAATGTAGTGGAGTAAAAATACCAGGTTAACCTCTGAATTGTAGTGGAGTAGAATTACAAAGTAACAATGAGCTGTCATGTGGGTATATATTAATGCTGCGTATTATGGACACAAGCGATTTTCACCCATTTATTAATTATATGTTTTACATTTGATAACACCAATGTGTTTATTACTGGCAACTTCTAATTGTGGGAAAAACGAAAACGTTCAGTAGAGACGTCCCATAAACCATTTTGCGAAACACAATAGCCAGCATGTGTAGTTCTGGGGGGGGGGGACCGTTCGATTCCAGTTTTGGATAGTCTGGGGTGGTTTCGTTCCATTTCAAACAGCTGTTTGACGCTCGGCGTAACCTTGGCGCACTGCCACTCCAACATCCAATCCCAGAGCTTGAAGATTAATCACGGGGACAGTAGTCCTAAACGATAGCTGGGGATTATGGGTAGTGTAGTGTCTTCGGCCATCCTAAACTCGAAAATGCTCGAAATGTCCCTTACAGGCCTACGTCTGTTTCTGGTTATTTTTATTTTGAAATTCAGTTCCTGACGGACGCCAAAAAAAAACGAGATTATGGAAATAAACCAATAAATAAAAACAAGGATAATTGTGTGTTATTGGTGAGTAAATAACAGTGTGTTATTTTGAAAAGAATAACAAATTAGAAGGAAAAAAATATTTTAAAAATACAGATTTCAGTATCCTGAGGCTCTGAGCCCCATTTATTTTCCTCACAGACGGCAACAGAAGTCCGAAATTATACGATTTAAAATAAAAGCAATAATTGTGGCTTGATATTGAGTAAGAACATGTTTTTATCATGGTTTTTATGAACCACACAGCTTCCGGTCTTCCACGACCCGACTGGAGAAAAATACGTGTTGCAGGCACGAAACACATTACCATTAGAAATAGGCCTACATTGTTTTTAAAGTCGTTCTGTGTGACACGAAAAAAAGGAAATAATCGTGTTGGTGAACACGAATCAATAGATTAAATGTCGTGACTATAACACGAAATGCCATGAGACTGGGTTGGACTGAGAGACTGATAACTACAGCTCAGGGGCCTCATGTATAACGCCGTGCGTAGGAATGACGTGGGAAGGTTGCTTACGTAGTAGAAATCCGAAAAATAGGTCCATACATTTACCACCACTTTCCGAATCACCAAAAATTGCGTACCGGCGAGGAAAGTGCGTATGGCACTTCCTACGCCAGTTTCCCTTTATAAATCACAACCGACTCGAAATGCGGTGCAGCTTTTGCGGGCTTCACGTAACACCCATATTTGCCTATAAATAGTCAAAGAAACGCCCATTCATTCATTCATTTTGACTGACTGCATGAAGAAGATCGCAGGAAATGACGACAGAACAGCTAAAAAAGACATCTCACACCGTGTCAGATTTTGGTTATTTTGGGGAGGTGGAGATAAATCATATTGTTTGGTGGATGCCGTTTGAACCAGAGTAGCAGCATGGAGGTCGGATCGTCACCAAAATATATAAATAAGTGGTCCGAAAAAGTTAATGACAAAGAAAATCCACATAGCCTTCCTCAGGCAGTGTGTTTGTACCGGGGACAGGAGACCCCCCCTTGATGAGAAACTGTAAGAAATGATCGGGGAATCCCTCCGGAGTGGAGTCATGACGACTGGATCTGAATTATGTTTTTGTATTTGGTGGTTTGTGTCCCAGCTGTCGATCAACTGTGCACAGCGTCTCCACTGCAGCCTGTGCATCTCACCCCCCCCC
>CALSBZ010046612.1:50785-70851 GCA_943591055.1 Gobionotothen gibberifrons
TTTTTTAATTTTCACAAATAGAATAAAGGTTTCACAAATCTCAAACTGTGTTATATAGAGTCTTTAGACTCTCTGGGATAATCCAGTCCAAAAAAAATCGGCTATGCAGCGATTTAAGAGGTTCAAACACGGAGGATTGTTCGCTCAGCGCTGTAAATTAAGTGTCCCTTAACTTTCCCCTTAACTGCCGAATCGGAGGCTCTGAATCGGAAGCCAACTTCAGCGTCGTCTCGAATATGTTGTGTTAATGTTATGAAATGTTTTCTCATAAATGATGCGGTAAGCAGGAGGACAGAATTACGTCTAAACTGACGCCGTTTTGCATGTCTATAGGTTGTAGATACGAGCATGGTTATATGTTTAATACATGTTTAATCATGTTTTATGCCGTTTGCCAAGACTTGATAAGTCGCTCGTAAAACACAGGAGGTATGGAAACTAAGAACACCATATGTGGTAATTTCCCCTTAACTGCCGAATCGGAGGCTCTGAATCGGAAGCCAACTTCAGCGTCGTATATTCGAGGTGGTTTTAAATAACATATCCGTATTTATTTATTTCTCCAAGTTATGTTTTTGTGTGCACTGAGGAGTCTCAAACAGGCGTTTGTTAGATCATTTTAAGATTGGCTTTAATCAATGTTTGAAAATGAATTCTTCATATATGATAAATGAGAGGTAACATTTTATTTATGGTAAGATTTCCACATATTTCTCTCCATTCTTCCTTCTGCCAACGGTGTCGCAGTTTCTCGTCTCTCCCGTGTTTGTGCTTAGTGTGTACGCATGGGTTAGAGTTTGCGTGGAGGACCGCACGTTTTCCCGTCAAGTTAGTATTTTATAAATCGCAAACATTGCGTAGAAACTGCTGTACGCCATTTTTTGGCGTACGGCTCCCTTTATAAATGAGGCCCCAGGTGAGGTAAAGGACTCTTGAGTGTTTAGATAGTTAACTCCAAGTTCTCTGTGGGTCTCAAACGGTTTGGTCACCATTTATGTAAACACATATTTCCATTTGAGGGGGGAGTGATTAGTAAAAAATATAGTAGCAGTAGATCAACTTTGCAACGTTCATGGTCCGGCAGGGAAATAAATGGAATTGTGCCAGCATATGAGGCTGATGAGGGGATAAGATGCAGGTGAAGGGCGAGCTGATGAGGAAAACCATATGTTCTATACAGGACAGCAATATTCTAATGTGTATTGTCACTGAGACATCCATTTAAACACAAAGAACAGTAGTTTAGTTAAAGGCTATAATTTCAGATACGAATGACTTGTTCTCTGCTCTTCCTCTCCAGGACAGCTGACTTGGTCTCGTTGGTGAGGGACAGTCTCAGAAATCCCTATCGGCTGGGAGCAGGAAGCTCTTCTCTCTGGGGGACGTGCTGGGCTGCCTGCGGCCCCCCGTCAGTGACCTGGAGCTATCATGTCCTCTGTAGACCTCGGCACAGGTGGAGTTGATGTGGCTCCCAGTAGCTGCATGGAAAGACTGGCTAATGGACTAACACCTGCTGTGTGTCACACCGTGACACCTCCACCCTGTGGAGGGTCTTTGGCTGGGGATGTTTGGGATGTACACAACATCGGCACTTGGAAAAGTAAAGGAAACATTTGTTAACTTCCCAAAAGAGTGGATTTGGTTCAGCCTAGTGAATCAAAGACAGCCAGTAACTTTTTTGTAACCCCTTTAAATGCCAGCTTGGGGATTACAAAGTAAAAGCCTGAACTAAAGAAAGAGACGGGCACGTTCTTCCCAAGTGGAAATGATCCAAAAGATCATGATGGATATGGGAAAGCGTTTTAAAAAAGGGAAGTCCAAATGGAGAAGAACGTTAAGGGAATCCAACCCTCCTGACATACAGAGCAGTGATGATGGACCATTCTGGACCCTGGAGTATTTATGGCCAATATTTGTATTTCTTCCTACATTTTATTTATATTTGTACATGAAAACTACAGTGTGTTTAACCCTCCCTATTGTTTAAAATGTATACAATTACATTTCTTTCAGCATGACATGATGACATGATTAATACCTGGCCTGACTCCAGCATTACAAAAAGAGAATCAATGTCATTTATTTGAACAGAAGCTGTTCTCAAATAAAACACATCAAAGACATTCATTGAAATACAATACACATGGTTGTATGTTTATCTATGATATATATTTATCTACTTTATCATAATTGAATGCAGAAAAATCATATTGTCACTAAATGAACATTCGCCAGCGGGAGATATATTTTGCATGACTGTAAATGAATATATAAAAGCTAATATATCATTTATATTACTATTTTAAATATTTCGTAACCAGGGTACAAAGATTGCCTGTTGGTACTTTTGACACTTAAACAATCTTAACAGATTCAATAGTAAAGTTATTTTTATTATCGATAAAACAAAGTTACGATTCTGCACAAAGAGCAAAAGAAACAGAATGTATTCATGGAATTATTATTGTTTAAAGTGACAGTCATATACTGTCACTTTGACGTCGTATTAAATAAAACTGACACTGTTAGGATATAAAAACAAGCTTTTAGAGAATGACTTTAAAAATGTTTCATATATTGTTATAATGCCATCTCTAGTGTAAAGCACACTGGGAAGAATCCAACCAGGAAGACTGGGTCTGGGTCTAAGCTGAGGAGAGCTGCAAAAGCTTTGGTCAAAAACTCAGAAGAATAAAAGAAGTCACAGAAGCAATAAGAACGGACAAAGCAAGTTCAAGGCTAAGTCTGTTAGCCAACCTCTGCAGAACCACTGACAAGGAGAGTTTCTTAATGAGAGCCAGATATGAGAGACTGTCAGTCCGGCACTGTGGTTCTGCTCAGAGAGCTGTGGACTGTATGGACCTGCATCAGCTAAGGTTCCAACCGGTTCCAACACTACACCAGGATTCATTAATAATTGATACAAAATAGTAGATGCCACTTAATCATTTATTTATAATAAATTAATGAAAGCCAGAATGTTGAAGCCATATAATATAGGGGATCAAGTTCAAAAGGACCCTTACACGATTCCTTTTATTCATTTCTGTGTTCATACTTCCATCAAGATTTCAATCTATCTACCTTCCAGGCAGTTACACTCATTTGCAAACATTTTAATTTTGTATAAATTATTTATTTTCAGCAACTAGAATCTTACTCTTGTATTCTTTACAGTAAACAAAGCTTTAAAAAAGTACAAGTATAACCCGTTTTAAGCATCCACCTTCACACACGTCAGGTGAGTGTGACATGAAGATCTTCATCAGCAGGTGGCTCTGACATGGAGACATGTTTGTTTGGTTTTTGAGGTGGACGGTTTAAAATGGCAATTATAAACATTACCACGAGCAATGTTTGGCCTTTTATGCAGCATTCTTACTCTTAAGTGCATTTGATTCTCTTGTTTTACAGGTACCGATTTGTAAATATTTTATTTTAAGTACGTTACATTAAGAGTGATTTTCATATGATACTCTTTAGCTACTGTATCTAAAACATTTGCCTGAACCGTTTTAGTTGCACAACTTTTACATTTCAAGCATGTTGTCAAAAATAAGAAAACATTTGTAAAGCCAGTTTCATACTTCCTGCCCAGAGGCGAGGGCTGCTGTGACTAAAGGCAGAACCACCCTGTGTGGCTGACGTTCATTCAGGTTATCGTAGCATTAGCTGGAGAGGAACCTGGAACTCTGTGCCGTTTCTAGCGTCACCTCACTGGGATCTGACAACATGCTCATCATGAACAGACGGACACATCTGGGTTGAAGTGAACATGGAAAGTCCTGTGCAGCCGTTTGAACTGCTTTCTCAAAGGAATTCATTGAAGAAAAGTCTAGCTCTGCTCGTCTCGCAAGAGAAGTGAACAACCTGCTCTCCTTCTGTCATCACTGCTGCTTTGGTGTACATTAAGAATGTCGGATGCGTTTTAGTGAAAGATTCATTTCCATCAGTGAAACAAAAGAACATTCACAAATCCATTGTATTAAGATAACTTTATAAAAAAATTCAAATAACAAAGCGTTTGCAATAAAGTAACATTGGAGGTTACAGCAAAGTGTTTTGACATTTCAATGTAATAAAGATGTCAACTGAACAGACACTTGTCAAACATTTAAAAAACATTTATTTAGAACTCATTGAGCACACCCTTACAGGGTTATGTGGCGCAGGCTGCTACCTGGATTTCCCCTTGATCATTTGTGATTTCATTCCTCAAACAGAAATACAAAACAATGCAATTTAACTGAATCAGTAGTACCAACTCCATCAAAATTAAATAAAAAACGGGAAAAATATTAAGTACCATACATGCCAAAATTATAGAAATATTACCAGTGCAAATGCAAGCATCTGTGTACGTCTCCAGTGTCATCAGGCAGCGACAACACAGGCAGAAAAATCTGCACAAAATCCAGAAAGGAACATAGAGACTGATGAAGTGGCTCCAGGATTCAAAGAACAGAAACAAACAAAAAGCAGTTGGTCTATAGTCTAGAACTAAACAGGGATCCAACAGACAGGCAGAGCGAGCCCAACGGTTCGAAATGGGGAACTCATGTTTAGAAAAAGAAAGTCATCCTTTGGCTCCTGAGCAGCGGCTGGACAGGACTGCTCCATCTCCCCACAGAGGAACATCTGTGGGCTGGTCTACTCTTTCCCTGGGATGCAGTCATTTATCAGTTCATGGTTACATCAATTTTACATTCACAGAGCCATATGTGCATCCACCTATCCTTATCATTAGTTCCAAAGTTGGTTTACAGCATATCATCATCATCTTCTCCTCCTCCGTACATGTCGGCCAGCTTCTTGAAGCGGGGCCCCCAGTCACTGAGACAGTCGTAGTCCTGATCCCCGCTGCTCGACGAGTTCAAGGAGGAGAGGCTTCCCGCGTCCGATCCGCCTCCCTCATAGTCAAACACCAGCAGGGAGTCGTAGGGGGGGGCAGTGGGGTCGTTGTCAGCAGCCTTCAGGTTCTGAGAGGAGCAGAGGATACATGTCGTCATTTAACAGAACTTATTATAATTTGTTTATGTATTTATAGCACCGTTATGCAAGGAACGATGCAAAAATAGAGGATGATGCAACAATTGTCAAACCATATGAAAAATCCTGCTGTGAAAGGACCCATCATTTGGAAGAAAGAAAAATTCTCTAGATCAGAATGTAGAATTATAAATGTGGTAATATCTTCATCATTTCAAACGGATATGTACTTTCCCTTTGTAATAAACTGATTTATAAAAGCAGCAGGGTTTCCCACACAGACATTACTTCATACCGTCATGGTATAATTATAGCCGCCCAACTCAGTTTAAATAATAAAATATCTTTTTGAAATCGGTCATAGAGAACGACCAACGTCGGCCTCCACCTGGTGGCGGTGTGATGCTACTGGAGAAAAGAGGCCGAGCGTGGAGCAGTGGTGAAACAGAGCTTGAATGTTAGACTCACATCCACAATGAAGTTTCCGATTTCATCTGGGTTGGCGGGGCGGGGCCGGTACAGAGGAGCCGGCATGAAGTTTGGCAGCACGTCGTCTCTGATGACGTCGGGCCGGTTGTCCAGACCGCGGTGGAGAACACCCAGATCATAGTCCTGGGGGGGCATAAACAGAATAAACGTATTTATATTTTTAGATGGAACATGCTGTATTCTACCCAGCCGTCATACGTCATAGTGCTGTGGCAGTTAGATACCATGATATGGAAAATGTATGCAAAATTACATATAGAATAAAGTGTAAAGGAATAAACAGTTTGAATGTTGATTATATTATTATAAGTAATACTTTTCAGGGTGAAGTATTGTCCTTTTTACATGACTTCATTTATTGAACCTGACTGAGCCCTGTCAGAAAGAAATGGAGCAAACGTCTGTCTTCATTTACCTGATCGTCCTCTCCGCCTCCCTCTTCATCGTAGTAATAGATGTTGTCTCGGATGTCGTCGTCCTGCAGTAAAGGTTCCTTCTGCTCGCCTGCTCTCCGTCTCGCAAACAGAAGCAGCAGCAACACCAGCACTGAAAGCACAGAGCACAAAGAATATTACAACACAGGTAAGCCTGTCAGCAGAACACCTTACCACCATCATCATCATACTAGCTCAGACATTTCAAATGGAGACATGCCGTTTATGGCGCATTTCCACTGCAGGGCCTCGCTCGGCTTAGTACGGTATAGTTAGGCCTTGGTAGGCCAGGATCACTTTATGCTGCGTTTCCATTACAGTTTAGGAACTGGGGCAGTAACTATAGTAACGCAGTGTAGGCGGAGCCGTGACGTCATGTTCAATGCGAAACACAAAACCAACACCAGCCGTTAGCTGTTAGCCCTCAGAGCTCACAGCTCCTCATATCTGTTCAGAAACTAGACAGAAGTTAAACAAGTACAAACCACAGACTGTCTGTGTCATGGTGAATACAGTCGCTGGTTTATTTATGTCTGTAGGCCGTTGTTGTGAGTGTGGACGGTCGGAGCATATACAACGTTAGCTTAGCCTGATCGATCCGATCTCCATTCAGAAAACACGCATTTTAAAAGGTTTTTCAACTGCCGTCTGTCTGCAGACGGCATGTTGTTACTTCGGCATCATTTTGACACGTGTATTACAATTAAATCATGGTAAAATATGTTCATTTTGTTGTAGCCCCCTTGCTAGTGATTCTCTCTGACCATTCAGCAGCCGAGAGTGTTTAGTCACTAGTTTAGCATATTCAGCCCGCTTGTTGGCCCGGTAAGAACCTCGATTTTGGAGGGCCAGAAAGAAAAGGTGAAAAAGTAGACCTGGTGCCTCATTTATAAAGCGATATACGCTCAGAAAATGGCGTACGCCAGTTTCTACGCAATGTTTGCGATTTATAAAATAGGAACTTGACTGGAAAACGTGCGGTCCTCCACGCAAACTCTAACCCATGCGTACGCACTAAGCACAAACACGGGAGAGACGAGAAACTGCGACACCGTTGGCAGAAGGAAGAATGGAGAGAAATATGTGGAAATAATACCATAAATAAAATGTTACCTCTCATTTATCATATATGAAGAATTCATTTTCTAACATTGATTAAAGCCAATCTTAAAATGATTAAACAAACGCCTGTTTGAGACTCCTCAGTGCACACAAAAACATAACTTGGAGAAATAAATAAATACGGATATGTTATTTAAAACCACCTCGAATATGTTGTGAAATGTTTTCTCATAAATGATGCGGTATGCAGGAGGACAGAATTACGTCTAAACTGACGCCGTTTTGCATTTCTATAGGTTGTAATAACTTTATTATTGTAGATACGAGCATGGTTTTATATACTATCACGTTTAATCGTGTTTTATGCCGTTCGCCAATAGCCTAATTGATAAGTCGCTCGTAAAACACAGGAGGTATGGAAACTAAGAACACCATATGTGGTTAATTGTAGGCTACAGCTATATAACACAACACATTAGTTGTATTTCCTTTAACTGGTGGATTATGGATATATAGTTGCTGATCGACAGCTGGGACACAAACCACCAAATACAAACAAATAATTCAGATCCAGTCGTCATGACTCCACTCCGGAGGGATTCCCCGATCATTTCTTACAGTTTCTCATCAAGGGGGAGTCTCCTGTCTCCTGTACAAACACACTGCCTGAGGAAGACTATGTGGATTTTTTTTGGTGACGATCCGACCTCCATGCTGCTACTCGGCTACGGTTCAAACTGCATCCACCAAACAATATGATTTATCTCCACCTCCCCAAAATAACCTAAATCTGACACGGTGTGAGATGTCTTTTTTAGCTGTTCTGTCGTCATTTCCTGCGATCGTCAGTCAAAAATGAATGAATGAATGGGCGTTTCTTTGACTATTTATAGGCAAATATGGGCGTTACGTGAAGCTGCACCGCATTTCGAGTCGGTTGTGATTTACAAAGGGAAACCGGCGTAGGAAATGCAGTACGCACTTTCCTCGCCGGTACGCAATGTTTGGTGAATCGGAAACTGTCGGAAAATGTCTGTACCTGTTATTTTTATTTCTACTACGTAAGCAACCTTCCCATGTGAATCCTACGCACGGCGTTATACATGAGGCCCCTGAGCCGGAACTACCCCTAAAAGCAAAAAAAAAAGGGCCGGGTTTGGCCCGGCCACTTAAACCGTGATACGCACTGCAGTGGAAAAGCGCCATTAGTATTCTGTGTGTACCAACTCTTCTTCCTCTGACCATAGTTACATGGTTACAAAGCAATGTTATATTATTAAATTGCTCTCTGCAGAAACTTTAGAAAAGCAGATCAGACCAGGTAGCACTCCACAACAGCTACAAATGTTGGCCATACAGAAATGATACACATAACTTTTCAATCGTCGTCTCTCTACACAACTCACAATGCAGGGTAAAACATTTTAAGGACATTTCTTTCTTTTTTTTTGTTGAAATTGTATATATTTTGCCAATAAACCAAATGTGCAATGGGGGTTGAATAATTTCAATTGCAACTGTAGATGTCTTTATGAAAACTACCGTTCCTGGAGTTATGACAAAACACTAATCTCATATGAGACTTACTGAGCAGCAGCAGGATGCCTCCCAGTATTCCCAGAATGACAGGCAAGTCAGGGCCCCCTGCCACACGGCCTTTGCAGAGCACTTCCTCTCCGGTGCAGTCACACACTTCTGCCTGCACTGTGCTGTCCTGCTCCATGCCCTGGTTGTCTGCCACCCTCAGGACCACAGTGTAGTCTCCACTGGGCAGCTCTGTGGCCAAATGCAGGAGTATGCCCGTTTCTACAACAAAGAGAGATAAAGGGACATTTATGTTATAGACTCTCCACAGTTTGTTATTTTGTCAAATTCCAACAATATTTTCACAAAAAACACTCAAAGTGAAGCACACATTATATAATTGCCATTTTTCAACTCTATATCTATCCAAAAAAGGGGAGTGATTAGTAAAATATGCATAAATAAAAAGATAGAATGCTAACTAGGTAACATAAGATAAGAATAAACCAGTTTCAATTATTTGTTATTGGTTGTGATCATATTCTAAATATGTTTGGATTATTGAAAAGTATACAGCTCCCTTTCATCCGAGTGTTGAGAGCTGTATCTATAAATTCATGTTGTGCTCAAAGTGCACCAGATTGATGCATTTCACTTCAACATTTAAAAAACATCTTCCCGGCGGTGCATGCCCCCGGACCCCCCTAGAGGAGGTGAGGACCCCCCTAGAGGTGGTGAGGCCCACCCCCAAATAAAGCAGGTTAAAATAATTAAATTGTAACATGTTCTTTTAGTAAACACTGAAAACGTGTCCCACAGACCCAAACAGCACACAAAGGTTAAAGGTGAGCATATAATAATGTTCAAATGTGCTAAATATATACACTACAAAAAACAAAAAAAGAGGAGTAAAAGTAGCTCACGACTTGTTTTATTTTTTTAAAGTAGCCCTCACCCTAAAAAAGTTGGTGACCCCTGGCCTATAGGCTTTTCCTGGGACTAGCCATTTGTGTTTGATCATGTGGAAAACAACCATTCAGTTGTGATTTAAAAGTGTACATACTTGATGCATTCATCCTAGCGGTCCAGTTGCTCTTGGACAGGCCCTGTAGAGAGACGCTGTACGGAGCAGTGAAGCCTGGTCCGTCTTTATCCGTCACCGGCAGCAGGTGGGAGGCCGGGTCCTTGTTACACAGCTGTGAAAACACAATGAATCCTGTTAGAACAAAAGTCCTAAAGCAAGAACATTTAAACATTTTCTTGAATGGAAACATTTATAAAATGATTAATACAATTAATAGGAAAAAGGTTTAGCACTTGGGAAAGGAAACGTACCCTGATTTGACGTTCGGTAATGGTGGGGGCATTGTCATTAACATCTTCGAGCTGAATAATGAGAGTGCCAGTTCCTGTGGCTGGGACTTCATCTGGAGAGGTGACAGACATACACATTAACATCAGGAGAACATTTTAGAGGAGCTTAAACATCACAGTGAGATAGAGCCACATGTGTTTTAAACCAGTGCAGGCAAGCATGTACAGCTGCAGGTCCTGACTGCCACCTACCATTGTCATATGCACCAATGAGAACGGTGTATTTGTTGTCCTTGACGAAGATGGACTCTCTGTCCATGGCGTTTTTTACTTTGATCAGGCCTGTGTCTTTGGCCACGCTCAGCCAGCCACCGGGGTCTCTAATTATTCTATACCTGCACATAAACAAAACAACATGTTAATATTATGCAAGTCAGCTCACCAATATCATGTTTTAACTTGGGGCGTCACCGTTTCCCTAAGTTTTGCTTAGATATTGTGACATTTTTTCTTCATTTTTCTTTGGCTGCTCATTAAATAATCCCATATGTTTGTTTGTTAAGATGCAATAATTGAATGAAACATCGAGATATCAGAAATGAACAATCTTTGATGCATCATTACCTACTGTAAGCGGAATTATCTAGATCATCTCAAAGCAAGAAGATGAAAAGGATATCAAGCTACTGATAGGATGGAACAGGAACTATGTGTCGGACCAGCTCGACAGAAACAGCTGGCGAGTTAGCATGAGATGTAAGTGAAGGTGCTTTCTAACAGCTGGAGGAGCAGCCAGCAGAAACATCATGCACGGCTTCCATTTAAGCAGGATCAACATCTTACTCAAAGAAACATTGCATTTAATCCCACGACAAATCATATCTCGACTCCAATATGTTTACAAAAATTAAACAAAAAAGGAATTTTGATTTACTACATTTACAAAGAAACATGTTCAAATTGAGTCAATCTTGCCTGCACCCTAGTTTCTATAAAGTTAAGAATAATTGTATCAGCGAAAAACAATAAAACTCCAATCTGTATATTCATACATCTGTATAATTAGATTATCAATTCCCAATAATTGTCCTGAGAGCTTTTGCGCCACCATCTGCATGGTTGCTTGTCTGATCAAGAAGTACAGTCACTATCAGCAGGCTCAGACTGTTAGTGATGAATACATTCCCTCTGTTGCCTTTCTGAGGTGAGAGAGTTGAAGGATCACCGAAAGCTTGTTTAAGAACAACAGGAAATGTTATAACACGGTACATGAGATGTTGTTCTTACATGACTTTCTGTTTTCGGGCATAGTCTGGGTCAGAGGCGGTGTACTGCACCACATCAGCGTCAACCTCAAGGTCTTCCCGTTTAGTCACATGCTTCTCCGTTGGATCAAAGATTGGAGCTTCATTGACGTCCTCCACAGTCACCACCACTGTGGCCGTGGCAGTGGGCAGAGGAGTTGCAAAAGGAACCTCATTCTCCACGGCAACCATCAGAGTGTGCTTGCCGCTCTTCTCAAAGTCGAGACCCTGGTAGGATGGAAGATACAAAGCAAAGCGTCAGTTCATCACAGCTCATACTGCTGTACAACCCAAAGGTACCTTTGTTTTACTGAGATAATACACGGAAGTGTTTGTTATCTGACAAACAGAGCAGGTTGATGTAAACCAACTATAGAAAAATACATTTATTGTAAAAATCACTAAACTTTATGAATTCTGAGAGAATGCACAATATTAGTTTCCTTCCTACCTTGACAGTAGAGATGATTCCTTCATGTTTGTTGGTTCCTGTTTTCACTGTGAAAAGTCCTCCGGGATCACCATCCACAATGGTGAACTTGGCGTTCCAGGCTGGGGAATGTGGCTCGTCTCCGTCGGTTACTGTCATGGTGACGACCAGAGCGTCCGCTTTATTTTCAGCTACTGATGCCTCATACTGTGGGGAATGAACGAGGGGGTAGTAGAAGTCAAACAAATAATGAAGACAAAGATTTTTGAAATGCTTGGTGTTAAACAGAAGTACGTTTTTATGATCTGCTTTCATAAGGGGCGGCAGTGGTTCAGTCTGTAGGGACTTGGACTTTGGATCGAAGGGTTGCCAGTTCACAACCAAAGAAATACGGAGTGTGGACTGGTTCTGGAGAGGAGCCAGTTCACCTCCTGGGCCACTGCCGAGGTGCCCTTGAGCAAGGCACCTAACCCCACAGGGGTTGACTGGCTGCCTCTCCGGACCTCTCAATGCATGTGTGAATGTACAACTGTGTGTATGTGTATGTGCGCACAAAAAACATAACTGTATTTGTATGTACCTGTATACAAAACTGAATTCCTCAATAAAAAGGTCCATCTTCTTATTCTTAATGCACTTTAGTTCAATACTTCCCTGTGAAGCTATGGAATTTTCTGCTAATAATGTAAATAATAAACTTCCACGACCCATACTGAGATCCGATCCAACAAGAACTACTACTAAAATGAAAAAGAAGCACTCTTTATTACTAATACTCTTTTACATCACCAAAAATTGTAAAATGTCATTGACCTTAAGTTGACCGTCTATAAACTGGAGCTTTCATACATCAATACATCAGTTTGAAACCACTACCTAATGAAATTGCCAGCCACTAGCTTGACAGACATCATTTCAGTCACAAGGATATTGTACTTACCGATGGCTGAGTGAAGACCGGAGTGTTGTCGTTGCTGTCTGTCACAGTAAGGATTACTTTGGCTCGTCCTGTCAAGCCTTTTCCGTTCAGGTCAGAGGCTTGTACAACCAGAGTGTACTTTGGGTATTTCTGTTAAAAGAGACACATGGAGTTTAACTCAACTGGAAGCCTTACATGATTTGCTCTAATTTCACAGAACCCATTGAAAATCTTCAAGTAGAAATGTCTAGTATAAACCTATTAGCCTCAGCAGAGACAGATTTGTTGCTGCGTTAGTGTGGCAACCGTACAAGATGCAGTGGAGAAGCTATACAGATTTGGAGTTTTGATCAAAATGGAGTTCAATAATGGCCAAGGTGAGATCAAGGGGGGGTTATAAGATAACATTACAGGAAAAAGTAGAAAAAATGCATTTCTCTTTCCAACTACAAAAGCAGTTTATAGCCACATGATAACTTCAGTGAAATGTCATTAAAAAAGAAAAAAGGTATGAAAAATCCCACCCAAGCTTCATTTACTCCATCCTACTTAAACCAAATAAAACTAGTAGTTTGTCTGAAATAAAGGTGATTTAAAAAGGTTAAATGTGAAAGCACACTAAGACAGGTGAAATTGGTTTTAGTCTCACCTCTCTGTCTAGCCCACTGGCAATGACTCTGATGGCTCCATTCTTGGGGTTGATTTCAAACAGGTTGTCTGCGGGCAATTTTGGCTCCTGCTCTATAATTCTGTAGAGGATATCCGCGTTGTCAGTTTTGTTATCATCAGCATCGGTGGCAACAAGCTTGATCACCTCTAAACCTGAAAAGAGAAAAGTGCAAATAATGTTCAGAGGTTTCTTCAAAGTTCTCAGAACACTTTATTTAAAAGTCACCTATCATGCTATTTTTAGGCAATAGCATAGGTCTCAGATATATAAAAATATATTTAAAACATGACTATGAAGTGTTTTGCTCAAAATACCAACCAGATCACACATTCTAGCCATGCCTCATATCCCTATAGTTCACTTCCTGTTACAAAAGTGCTGATTATGGGTATAAAGCTTTAAAAAAAGTTATATTTGAAGAAAAAATAAATGTATATTTGAAAAAATAAAGAAGCAGAGAGGGGCAACGTTTATGCCTGCTCATACTGGCAGAAACTGCCGTGATGAAACGCCATATCTTGTTCAAAACCACATCAAGCATTATTTCTGAAACAGTATGGAGCTCAAAGGCATTCTGTCTTGCCGGTTTACCACAAGGTAAGTTCCTTTTTATATCCCGCTTCTTCACACATGTGCTCTCTCCAGTATAGGCTAGGTTAGCTCTGAGTTTATGTATAAAAGACATCAAGTGCATTTTGCATGATAGGTCCCCCTTAAAAAAAGAAAAGGTGATTAAAGAAATAAAGCTGGGCTTGTATGATAGTTTTCTTTCTAACCCAACTATGTGAATGTGCTGTGCTCTGGCTCAGTCAGCGAAGTCATTTTGGAGTTGTCATACCCCATATAATGTAAACAAAAATTAACCCTAAATATGATCACCAACTACTATTATGCATCTGCACACAGGTAGATTTAGAAACCGAAACATTCTTGAGACAATAATTTTTCTGGCCTAGAGCCATAGTTTCATCTGGAAACATTTTGGGAATCACTGACGGTACCTTTTGCTGAGGCCTCAGCCACTTCTCCCAGGTAGGTGTCTTGGGAGAAAACAGGGTTGTTGTCGTTCTGGTCAATCACTCTCACATTAATTTCCATTGGTTCCTCGCCCTTTCCTGCACCTTCCGCCACCGCGTGTGCTAGGAACTGCATACAACAAAAACATTTATATTATAGTACTATATATGAAACAAATAGCCATTTATCCATTTCATATCGCTAGCATGCATCGAGACTGTTTTCGGAAGGTGTAAGCACCAACTAGGGCTGCTCGATTATGGCAAAAATCATAATCTCGATTATTTGGGTCATTAATTGATATCACGATTATTAAAAACAATTATCCATTTACTTTGAAAACATCCATTTATTGAAAAAAATGTGAACAGTATGTTTTTAACAGTTGATTACCCTGAACTGTAAGTATAATTCAACTGAAAAACCAATAACAAATAAATAAAAAATATCATTTTTATTTAGATTATGTTGTTTTCATAATCGTTGCAAGACAAAATCGTAATTGCGATTAAAATACGATTAATTGAGCAGCCCTAGCACCAACAGAAGAAGTGTTTGGTACCAAGAGTTATTATTTTTGGATAGGTGTCGTTTGACAAGCCTAAACACGGCTGTGATTGGTCCCATCACTCAAAAATAGTACAGGTGCATCTCAATAAATTAGAATATTGTGGGAAAGTTCATTAATTTCAGTAATTCAATTTACAAAACGTGAAACTCATGTATTATATAGATTTATTACACACAAGGTGAATTATTTCAAGTGTTTTTTTAATCTTGATGATTAAGGCTTACAGCTAATGAATATGTGATTACTACATAAGACCAATACAAAAACTGATTTTAAATACAGAAATGTCGGCCTTCTGAAAAGTATGTTCATGTGTTTGCACTCAGTACTTGGTTGGCCCTCCTTTTGCATGAATGACTGCATCAATGCGGCGTGGCATGGAGGCGGTCAGCCTGTGGCTCTCCTGAGGTGTGATGGAAGCACAGGTTGCTTTGATCGCGGCGTTCAGCTCGTCTGCGCTGTGGGGTCCCGTGTCTCTCATCTATCTCTTGACAATACCCCTTAAAGCCCTTCATGCTTCCCTCTTCTGAAAAGACTTAGATGCTGATTTCCTTTTCCAGCAGGACTTGGCAGCTGCCCACACTGCCAAAAGTACCAATGCCTGGTTTAATGACCATGGAATCACTGCGCTTCATTGGCCAGCAAACTGACCTGAACCGTTATGGGGTATTGTCAAGAGGAAGATGAGACACGAGACCCAACAATGCAAACGAGCTGAAGGCCGCTATCGGATCACCCTGTGCTTCCATCACTCCTCAGCAGTGCAGCTGGCTGACCGCCTCCATGCCACGTCGCATTGATGCAGCAATTCATGCTAAAGAGGCACAACCAAGTACTGAGTGCAAACACATGAACGTACTTTTCAGAAGGCCGACATTTCTGTATTAAAAATCCGTTTTTGTATCAGTCTTATCTGATATTCAAATTTTCTGAGATACGAATTTCTGGGTTTTCATTAGCTTTAAAGCGTAATCACAAAGTTTAAAACAAATAAACGCTGGAAATAATTCACTTCAGTTTCACCTTTTAATTTCAATTAATTACATTTTTCACAATATTCAACTTTATTGAGATGCACCTGTATGTATTACAAGTATTACACTTGTTTTGTTTATTCAGATTCTAAACTAATACATTCTGAAGGGAACTTGAGCACAAAGCACATCCAGATGTCTCTCTCTGATCCTGAAACAAAGAGTGTGTGTATAAACCCAAGATGTGCTCACCCTGTATAAAGATTTCTGCTCTCTATCCAGTGGTTGAGTGAGGTACAGAGTGCCAGAGTCTCTGTCCATGGTGAACAGGCCAACAGGATCCTGATCAGCTCCTGGACCAGTGATGCTGTAGTAGATCTTCTTTACCTTGTCCTCATTGGATCGGATCTGGAAAAAAGCAACAAGGCCGAGTTAGGGCTAATACATGAGTTACATGAGTCCTGAAAGGACGATTAGACTTTTGATTAAAAAGCGACTTTTAGTACAATAAAACAAGGTGATTGTTTTGTTTAAATTAATGTAACATTGGCTTTATTTTGAGAGCAGTGGAGAGAGACGACCACAAGAACATTTGAAGCTATATTTATTTTACCGTACTTTCCGGACTATAAGCCGCTACTTTTTTCCCACGCTTTGAACATCGCGGCTTACGGCCCGTCCACACTACAGCTTCAGAAAAAGCTTGGAGCTGGGCGTGTCTGAAGCTTGGGGGTTTTATTCGAGCCCCGCAACCAACAACCAATCACATGAATGTCCCGCCCCGTTTACGTAGTGTTAACATAGCTAGCAAGCTATGCTTGGATATACTGGATATAAAATCCCCAAACCAGTTTCACCCACTGTCTCTGCCACCTCCCCCCATGCCTGGTTCCTCCGGTTGTGTCCCGGTAAGTTAAGGGACTGGTCAAACAAAACCGGGTGATTTGCCGGGTGATTTGCTACGGCGATAATTAGTTTATCCTCCATCTGTTTTTGAAATATAGAAATGAACGGCGGGATATCTCTCCCAGCTTAGACGCGGTTTGATTGGCTAGGACTTGAGCCGTCAGATTTCAGAAACGGGATTTGATTGGCTGGCGCTAGCTTCTCCGGCTTCTCCGGAGACGCCGGAGAAGCTCAGCCACGCTACCCACAATTGGTGACCGAACAGTGGGTGCGGCTTATATTCAGGTGCGCTTAATAGTCCGGAATTTACGGTACATCGAAAAAAAAGAATCAGAGCAGAATGACAGCAGCAGAAACCATGAAGGAGCCATCCTTTACAGAAACAGATATTTAAAATACAGATTAGAATGAAGGGGCTTTAGTTCCTCTTACCTGAGAGACTTTCTGTGGGAAGTCTCCTCTGGTGTTCTCAGAAACACTGATGTCAGGAATGACCCAGTCTCTCTTCCTCCTCCTCAGCCCTGCACTAGCTTTGGGGAAATGCAGAATGGGCACCGGCTGATCGGCGACACTCTGAAAGAACATGCTCATAATAGTCAGTTATTTTGCAGAAACAGATATTTAAAATACAGATTAGAATGAAGGGGCTTTAGTTCCTCTTACATGAGAGA
This sequence comes from Gobionotothen gibberifrons, assembly GCA_943591055.1. Classification (NCBI taxonomy): domain Eukaryota; kingdom Metazoa; phylum Chordata; class Actinopteri; order Perciformes; family Nototheniidae; genus Gobionotothen; species Gobionotothen gibberifrons. Next base: position 68,060 of record CALSBZ010046612.1, read on the forward strand.
CTTTCTGTGGGAAGGGTCCTCTGATGTTCTCAGCAACACTGATGACAGGAATGACCCCATCTCTCTTCCACCTCCTCAGCCCTGCACTAGCAGCTTTGGGGAAATGCAGAATGGGCACCGGCTGATCGGCGACACTCTGAAAGAACATGCTCATAATAGTCAGTTATTTTGCAGCAGACATTCCACATTGGACTCATTAGCCTAAAATGCTGAAACAGAGAAGTTACAATGAAGAAATATCTGATCATGTTACTTTTGTACTAAATCCCATTAGATACTGTGTCATTTCTGACAGAATGACTTAAAAGTATTTTATTCATCCAGGCTAAAAAAAACACACAAAGCGGACAATGACATCAACTTCTGAAAATGGGTAGCAACATAAATGATAATTGCATTAAATAAGGCAAATACAAGCACAAAGGCTGTTTGGCCACAGACTTTTTTTTTTTTTAAACTGTTATACTAATACTTATCTCATCATCTCTTTAAACAGCAATGGTTATTGCAAAGAGTCCCACAGGACCAGAAACATTTGCAGAGAAATGTAATTATAGCATTCATTAACACATAAGGTGCTAATAAGTTTGATATATATATATATATATATATATATATATATATATATATATACATACACACACACACATAAATACACATATATATACACATACAAATATATACATATATATATACACACATACAAATATATACATACATATGTGTGTGTATGTATATATGTGTGTATATATGTGTGTATGTATATATATATATGTATGGTATATGTATATATATATATGTATGTATGTAGGTATATGTATATATATATATATATATATATATATATATATATATATATATATATACACACACACACACACACATATATATATATATATATTGTTTTGAATAAAGTTGTATTAAGACTAAAAATGTATTCTCAAAGATCCTTTCAATAGTGTCACTAATCCTACCTGAGTCTTATTAGCAGGGTCCACTTTAGTGTGGTGGTGATGATGGTGATGGTGCTGGTGGTTGTGGTGTATGTGGTCTCCATGGTGATTGCTATGATGCAATACTCTGACAGGAACACTCATTTTGTGTCCTTGAGAGGTCCAGGTGTGGACGAAGAAATCCTGGTTCCCACGAATATGTACAAGTTCTTTCACCTGGAGGGGAGACAACAGTCATCATCCAAGACAAACATGCACCAGATTGGTGCAATCACTTTTAAATGTGGCCTACAAAACTGACTGTGAATATTGCTGTATTTTGCAAAACGCAGGATTGTAGCACAACAAGGAATTTAAAGCAGTGCTGTGCTATTTAAATGTGAATGTTCAATACAAATATTCTGTCACAATATCAATTAATAATTGTTATAAATTGTAATCTCAATGACGATCACATTTTGCAATTGAGCCTTACATGTGTACTGACCTTCAGTATGCCGTCTCCCTGTACCGTGAAATGTCTGTCATTACTTTTGAAGACAAATATGGTGCGGTCTGTGCAGTCAGTGAAGGCCACTAGAATGAAACAGAAGAAATGGTCATACATTACAAATGCAGTACATGCAGAGAAACACAGCAAGAGCTGGAAATGGAGAAAAGCAGATGTTCTAGGAACTAAAAAAGTCAACTAAAGAAGCACTTTCTCGACACTGGATTAAAGAGAAGAGTGCATTTATAACTTATTGATGGCCAGGAAAGCAAAAGGATAAAATAAAAAGAGAAAACTAATCAGATAACACGGTCAGATTTCTGCAGCAAGACTAAGAAGAGATTCCACCCGAGATTTGCTACAGGAAGCTTGTGATAGCAACGAAAAGCCCAACTCGTGCCATGGATCAACCAAAAGACAACCTTTAATTAAAGCGCAGCTCACTCGTGTGCTTTCACCCCCCCAACATCTAGCCCAATGCATGCTGGGATATTCTCTAGTGCAGGGGTGGGGAACCTCCGGCCTCCGGGCCGTATACGGCCCGCTCGACAATCTGGTACGGCCCTCGAGGTAATTTATAAACACACGCAAAAAAGAAAAAAATTAAATAAATCTAAACCCCAAAAGAGGTAAACAAGCGAGTGCCTGTTTTTCCTGGCCAAGGTCAGGGTCCTTGAACACAAACCTAACACACACCTAACACAAACCTAACATGTGGTATATGTCTCGTCTGACAGGGGTGTAGTTCTGACTGAGAGCACCAGAACGCCGCTCCGGCACTTCAGAAATGTCAGAACCCATAAGGAGCCGTACACATGCCCCAGTTTGTGCGTGGCTGTGTCTTTAGTTGAAAGCCCAGTGGCGATCTGTTCATCTGTCATACTGATCATACAGTCAATAACTTTGTTGTTATTAGCATCTAATAACCCCCCCCCCCCCCACTTAAATGATGTTCACATGGATAGGAAACTAAATACATTTGCACACATATTGTGTCCATATCTTTCTGTTTTGGTAGTCATGCCACAACCGTGCACGTGAATGCGCGAGTCATGGCAAGATATCTGGATTAAGAGTAGGGCTGTGCAATTTAATCGATCCTGCGATATACATCGATATTTTGTTTCCCGAGAAAGTATCGATATTTCAGCCGCGGGTATCAATACATTAAGTCCCATTCAAATCCCCCGTGTTCCGCCTGGCACTCTGCTCGCTGCCCATTCCCCGCCGTTCGCTTTGCATGAAGAGCGATTACGTCAGCCAGCCGAGCCGCTAGTGTCGCTGTAGAGTATTTCTAGATACACAGACGCCGGTGTCTTCTTCTCGCAGTGTTGTTGTCCTCCTCCCAG
>CALSBZ010046612.1:91657-107184 GCA_943591055.1 Gobionotothen gibberifrons
GTGTGTGTGTGTGTGTGTGTGTGTGTGTGTGTGTGTGTGTGTGTGTGACTAACTAGCAGTCTATTGTCATGGCTCAGTGAGTGTAGGTGTGGCTCCTCTTTACAATTACAGTCATTTACTTTAGTCAACACAAATCCAGCTTCAAAACCGAGAGCAGGGCACACACTACATGTGGCTCGTTATCTAGTGTCCCATAGTGCGTCTGAATGAGATGATCAAGGAGTCGGACTGTGTGGCTAATGCTTTGTGTTTCTCCCAGAGTTTCCTTCAGGCTCAGACACATCTCTTACCCCTTTTCCACTGAGGCCATCCAGGGCTGGTTCTGAGCCGGTGCCTGACTGGAAACCAGTTGTTCTTGTTTCCTCTGCAGCGGCACCAGCTCCCAGCCCTGAAAACTGGTTCAACTGCGGCCCCACCAATCTGCTCGACCAGCACCAAGGGAAGAAGAGTCTCATGCATCAAAGGTTGGGAGGGAGCAACAACAGCTCATGGCAGGAGTGGAAAGTTGTTGCAGAAGCAGTAGCACTGAGATTGCAAAGTGGCTCTCACACTGTCAAACACACCTTTATAAATATTGTGCAACATTACCCAGGCGTACATGTGACATAATATTATTCACCATTCACCATACCTTGAATGAAAACCCGTATGTTCTTGGGGTTTCAACAACTAATCGATTAATCGACTTATCGACTACCTTCACCACTAGCAGGCACTGTGGCACTAGTCAACTAGTCGTGAACAAATGGAGGCAACTACGGGAGATGGTGCAGCAAAATGCTCCAGCAAAACAAGTCTGATATTTATATGTACGGAGGTACTTCACTGAGGGTCTGACCAACTCCACAGTGAAGTGTTGGTTGTGTTGCACACTGGATTTGCGTTGCATTTATGTTCTTAACAGAGTTTTGGCTGTCATTTTGTTGAGTCTAGCCCGTCTAGCCGCAACAGGATGTAAAAACCCCAAAAAGCAGAATAGGGCCCCTTTAAAGCCTTTATTGTGAATGATTATTATGTCATACATATTCCCACAAGTTAGACAATGTGATGTTTCCTATAATATGTGATCGCATATTTCTAATTAAAGCTCCACAAATAATAGATGTATCATCTAAAGCTTGGTATTGATCAGTCAGACTGGCTTCACTGCTGTCAGTAGAGCTACAGCCCGGCTGGCTCTGGTTTGCATCATTCAAATGCAAGTAACACACACACACACACACTTACTTCAGGCAGATGTCTTATCATGTCCAGTCATAAAGGAGGTCAGGCAGTCTGAGCAGCACACCCACAGGCTTACAGGAACCTGTGGCTGGTTATTCATTATACATGAGGAAGTGCAGCAGAAAATGTCAGCATGCGCTTTCAATTGTTACTGTTGCTCCACTATTCCTTACAGTGGAGGCATGAGCAAGCCTTTACTTCTCCTGTCCTTGAAGTCATTTACAGGTGCAATGATATGAGATTGGTGAGATTCAACCAACTGTATGAGTAAAAAGTGTAACACATGAAAAAAGGTAGAACACTTTATATAGTTGCAGTAAGGTGATGACTCCCAGTGGTTTGGAACTATAAGAGACTAGCTCAGGTTAAAGGGTTAATAAACTCCATTTTATCAAGTAAAAACAGGAAGACTTTGTCCCCTCGGCTCATTTGTTGTGTCTATTCTGACAGCATGATGTTTGAAAAGTCCCTCACAGGCATATGACCTGAGGTAGGGACTCTAGGGACTTCCCGCTGCTGTGAACACCGACTGGTGTCTGAGTGAAAGTGAAGGCAGCACGATTTCCCCCCCTCTATACAAGACAGGTCGGTACAGGCAGGGTGGGGTTCTGAGGTCCAGTTACACACAGACAGAATGCAGCCTGAATCATCACTCTGTCCAGGTTTGTGTAACATCACTGACTGTATTTCTTAATCATAATCCTGCCTGGTGTCAGGATAAGGAAAAAAGCAGTTTCTGGCCCGACCAAGTAAGGAGGCAGAGGCAGAATGTCCCAAACATAAACCGGTGTGGGCATTTATTAAATGATCAACACAATGACACACAGCCTCAATCCTGCTGTTGTTTCCCTGAGCCACCAGGATCTCACACACACTACCCCAAACAGAAAAACCCCAGAGCCTAAATGCACAACCCAATCAACCCAACAGGGCACAGGTGAGGGGGGAGGAGACAACACAGGGCACCAGGTGCACACAATCAACGGCAACAGACATGGGGAAAGGGGAACACATTTCAAAATAAAATACAATAAACACTACATCAATAAATAGTATACATTGTATAAAAATGTGCACATATGCAAGGCCCGAAGCCATCAGTCCACAGTGAACTGTGAGTCATTAAAGCAATACTCACTATTCACATCTCAGCCATGTTAACTGCAGTAATCACTGTATAGGTGTATACATGCGTAAGAGTTTCACTCCATCTGCTGGCCCAGCAGGGGTATCACATCTTTGTAAACGATAAAAATATCCATTATCTGTGAAATAATTATTCTGTTTATGAAAGTAAGTTGGGGTAATTTGAAACATAGAAAAGTTTCTTCCCAAGGAGCAAAAGACACAGAATGCATTCATGGAATTATCACTGTTTAAATAGAAAGTCACACACTTTACAGTTACTTTGATATCGTATTATATAAAACTGACACTGTTAGGATATAAGCTTTTTGATAACATCATTTTGAAAGAAAAATGTCTATTACATTTTCTTTTTGAGCTTATTCTACATAGTAAGAGATATAACACTGGGAAGAATCCAACCAGACTGGGTCTGAGCTGAGGAGAGCTGCAAAAGCTTTGCTCAAAAACTCAGAATAATAAAAGAAGTCAGAAGCAACAAGAACGGACAAAGGCAATTTATTGCTAAAGTCTGTTAGCCAACCTCTGCAAAACCACTGAGTTTCTTAATGAGAGCCAGATATGAGAGACTGTCAGTCCGGCGCTGTGGTTCTGCTCAAAGAGAGCTGTGGACTGAATGTTCAGGTGGGTCTCTGTATTCTATGGCGTTATATTTATACATCCATGGTGAGAGCAGGCCAGAGTTTCACGAGCAGAAGAGCAGGAATTGCTCGCGAGAGCGCAGGAGACCAAGGAGAGTATGGGATTAGTTTTGTATCATAAAGATAAAGCAACACTTTCTCAGAATAAAGCAAAACTATGAGTTTAAAAGAAAAAAAAACTGAGTCAAGCAAAATAAAATTAATTTCAAAAATAAAACTATAAGTTGCAAACAAATCATTTGTGTAATCATGTAAACCATAAGTATTTTTTCTTTGTTTTAACATAGGTTTTTGTTTGCAGTTCTTCTTTCTTCTTTCTCAATGATCAGACTTTTGCTCTCGCTGCAGCTTTCTCTTTTGCGCTCCCTCATTTTTTGTTTGAGATTTTGACACAAACATCCCAGATGGGCGGGACTTTCAGGGGTGCGTCCCCATTGGCTACTCAGTTTTTGAGTGACAGCCCAGTCCTCCAGCGATTGTGCAGGCAGCTGCAGTGCGGTAGCTGAGCGTGGACAGAAGACCCCCAGAAGAACCAGCATTTCAATTATTATAATACTACAAGTGAAAATATATGTAAGTATTGATCATTTGTGCTGTACTATACGGTCTGTTTCTTTATTGTGTTAAGTGAGAAGTAAAGCTGTGCTATGCAAGTTAGCTTCAATTGCTACCTTTAGATCCATAACAATGCAAGCTAAGTAGCGAGTTAGCTACATAGCTAGCAGTGAGTGAGCGTTCAGACACCGGCGCACACACTCAAACGGACTCGTGTGCCTGACTCTACCAACAGGCTTTCATGATTCTGTTTAGATATGCAAGTATAAGCCATGATAGCTTATTTTATTAACATGCTAATTTGATGTGAAAATCAATGGAGGCTGAGTTTACTACTTCTCTTTGTAGGAAAACCTACCGTCTATGATGCCCCTGAGCTGAGCTTTATTTGTTAACTTCATATTTTTCATTTCCTAAAACATTTATTTTCCTCTCATATTAACAGTGTGGATCATTGAGACAGCGTGGTGTCCAGAGGTCTTATCCCGTTTTCCCACTTCCTCTGAGGGGACAGCACGGGGGGGGGGAAGGAGAGACCTGCACCATCTTCATCCACGCTGGCGTTGCTGTCATCACTGGCTCAGTGTCATTTCATTTGACCAAATGTCTTTACATATACATTTAATAGATTGTATTATTATCCACCTTTTAGTTTTATGTCCTTTTATTTAAAACATTCTTTGAGACTTCATCTTCTGGTTCAAATTTCAATGAATGTAATTTGTATAATCACTCTTTTGTCTTTATTCTACATGAACATGTTAGAGATCCCATTAAAATCTGTTGATGATTCATATCTTCCTCAGGAATAGTATGTCGAGTTTTTAATGCTAAATGTATATCATTTTCTCACAGGACATAGAATGAGACAACACAGTGTGTATCCATTGTGTATGAATGCTTCAGCTCTTCAGACCAACATAGTAAAATGTGATCATGTTCCTAATTGTGTTGGGATGCAGGTCTGGTCCGTTTAATAAAGCAAATCTGCCACTTTTATATTGTAGAATTTGTTAAATTAAAGCAGTCTTTAATTGTTTGTCCTAAAATAGCAATATATGCTTTTGAAATGTAACGTGTCTTTGAAAAAATAATAGTATACAGTTTATATTGTGTATCACCTTTTAGCTTGAAAATACATAGATGTGTTTATTTTATCTATAAAATAAATAAATAGACAGACACTATCAATCCCAAATTGGGATAACAGCAGCAGTGTGTTCAGGTATTACAATATTTAAAGTTGGAATAAAGTATAAACTACACAACACAAGTATAATGCACAGCGATCCATAAGAGAAGTCCGATATGTTCATGAAAACTCCCCAGGAGACACCGACACTAACGTGGCCGAGTGGACTCCGGAGTTTGACTGCATGAGTTGCACTGTATGATCTGTGGTGTAGTGGGCTGTCACTCGGAGTAAAACGGAGTAGCCAATGGGGACGCACCCCTGAAAGTCCCGCCCACCTGGGATGTTTGTGTCAAAATCTCAAACAGAAAATGAGGGAGCGCAAACGAGAAGAGCTGCAGCGAGAGCAAAAGTCTGATCATTGAGAAAGAAGAAACAAGAACTACAAACAAAAACAGTTTGTTAAAACAAAGAAAAAAGACTTGTAGTTTACATGATTAAACAAATGATTTGTTTGCAACTTATAGTTTTATTTTTTGAAATTTATTTTATTTTGCTTGACTCAGTTCTTTTTTCTTTTAAACTCATAGTTTTGCTTTATTCTGAGAAAGTGTTGCTTTATCTTTATGATACAAAACTAATCCCATATATCACCATGTCATTCCATCTCTAATAAACAAAATAACGAAAACTAACATTTATTCTAACCTACTTTTAGATTATTTTACCTATCCCAGTTTCTCTCAGAAAGGTAAACAGTGCCTTTCTGGTAGCTCTCACTCCTTCTCCTTCTGTTCCCAGAATACCAATACTTTCCCCCATGACATACAGTGTACCATTCAATGCTGTGTGATTTATTCTGAGTCTACTGTAGCTATCATGATTTCCTCCCTTCTGTTTCTTTCTTTATACATATTGATTGTGATTGTCTTTTGAACTTTATGATACTATTTGCCTTTCTGGTCTTTCTCCCACCTTTTCTGCCAGATCTCCATCCCTTTCTTCTTAATTACTACTTTTCCTTCTCCTTAGTTGAACTGGTAATGTGATTTCCTTTTGCAGTGCACTTTTTGCTCATTTATCAGCACACTCGGTCGTTCCCTTTCACCCCCTCATGCGCACTCGTTCCCTTTCACCCCCTCATGCACACTCGTTCCCTTTCACCCCCTCATGCACACTCGTTCCCTTTCACCCCCTCATGCAGGCACCCAGCAGAACTGAAGATCAATACCTCTGTGAAGTCTTAACAGGCTACAGTATGATTCATTTCTATGAGTATGTCTTCTCTGGCAGTTGATGTTGACTGTATGCTTTTAAAAATGGATAATGAATCTGTGCATATGAACACCATATCTGGTCTGACCTCTTCCACCCACTGTAATCCTATTATTACTGCCAGCATTTCTGCTGTGTATACTGATAATTGATCTGACGCTCTTTGATCGATCGACATTTTAAATTCTGGGATATATATACCAATTCCGACACACTCTTCCTTGTTCTTAGAACCATCTGTGTATATTTTGAGGTAGTTGTGATAATTATTCCTGAGGTATACTTGTTTTGAATCCTACTTCATATTTGCCACTCTCTTTTCTTTTCTACAATACTCTTATCTATATTTACCATTGGGAAAAGCCATGGGGGAACACTACTGAATGGATTTGATGGTGACAACTCTATGTCTATGTATGTCCTTATTTTTCCATCCAAACCCACGCCCCTGGAACTTGGAATATTAGTATTGAGTATATATATAAATAGTAGTAAGAATGATATAATCTATTTATAATTGTAAATGTATATTGTATGTAGACATACATTTAGATGTATATTTTGTTTAAAGAAAACAAAAATGTTAATTTAGTTTTTGGGAGAAGGAGTGGTAAACTTCTTCCCACGTCTTTTCGGATGTGTAATTCATTTGTTTATATATCATTTGAAAGTCAATAATATTTAGTTCATCAATTTGAAACTGCTTATGTTTCTACAGTATCATAATTATTACTTGGGGAGTCCTCTGCACATTTGAAGGGAAAAAACGGGCCCACTTTGAAATAAATAAAACATATAGCTACTGTTGAAATGTTCGTTTTTCTCGCGTCCAGGAGAGAAAGTTTTAAAATAAGGAGAACAATGAGTCTCGACTATAAGTTTCAAATGTGGTACTTTAATATAAATATAAGGCACGGTAATGTCACAGGCAGACGGGAGTTGAAATGGAGGACTTCTGCAGTGTCCTCCGGGAGTTGAGGTGAAGGAAAAGACCCCAGCTGTGCTCACCGGCCGCCTTTATACTATCTCTTCTGTGGGGGAGGGAGCCAGCCGCCATAGTCTTCAATGTCCAACTTTGCACATAACAGAGGATTTTTCATTGTATATTCAACACATGACTAAACACGCCTTGGTTCTACACACTCGCCTGCATCACTTTTTATCTTATCACAACGGCTGGTATTGTTTACGTTCGGTTTTACATTGAGTTCAAGCTTCCGTCAGTATTTCAGAGATAACTTCCGGAATAGATTTTCAAAATAAACTTGTATTCTGGTTCTGGCGGAAGTCATTTCAAAATAAAAGCTTAACATACATTTTGCGTGAATAATTCTGTTTTTCAATAAAATCAACATTTAAGCTAATTTATGTCATTACAACATTGATTTAATTACCAACACTACACCCTAAAAAGAGTTAAAGGTGGAGTAGGTAAGAATGGAGAAACCAGCTTGAGTGCGCTAGAATTTGAAAATACACAACCGGAAAAAGTCTGCCTCTTCCTTCAGACTTCCTTACAGAGCCCCTCCTCCAACACACACGAGATAAGTTTGTGCACAGATGGAAGGCTGACAGGCAGGTCGGCCATCCAGTTATTTTAGCCGGGCCCGGGTAAAACGATTGGTCGTGCTTTTTACAGCGCTACGGCTTCCAGAGATAAGAAATGTTATGTATTTATTGGGATGTTAAGAGCATTCCATGGAATATAACAAAAAGTGTTTTCTGAAATAAATTACATACCCCATTGAATTATGACTGAAGATCGTCAGCTGTCTTCCTCTCCCGTGTTGTTCCTCGATACGTAAAGGCTGCAGCACCTTTGACAACTTCTCTCCACATATCAAACATCCCGGTAAACCAGCATCGTTTGCTGTGAAAGCATATAACTCTGTCCACGCAGAATTAAATCCTGTGTTCCTCCGGTACTTTTCTTTGATTTATCCATAGTTCGCTCATCGAGCCGGGGGTCAGGTTATTCACCTGCAAGAAAAGGCGCTAGCGCGGTATAGTGTTATCAACAGCGCCCGGAAATGTAAGCTCTAATATTACACTAGATGGTAAACTAGAATGCTGTTCAGCCATAGACCTTGAACAATTAAATTCAATGATTCTCTCTTCTAAACCATCAACGTGTATCTTAGACCCAATTCCAACTAAGCTGTTAAAGGAAGTTTTTCCATTAATTAACACTTCTTTATTAAATATTATGAATATGTCTTTATTATCAGGCTATGTTCCACAATCATTTAAAGTTGCAGTAATAAAACCTCTTCTTAAAAAGCACAACCTCGATCCAGAGGTTTTAGCCAATTATAGACCTATTTCTAATCTCCCATTCCTCTCAAAAATTATTGAGAAAGCGGTCGCAAAACAGTTGTGTGATTACTTAAAAAACAATGATTTATTTGAAGATTTTCAGTCTGGCTTTAGAACACATCATAGCACAGAGACAGCTCTGGTTATAGTCACAAATGCCTTCTAATAGCCTCAGACAAAGGACTTGTCTCTATTCTTGTCTTGCTCGATCTCAGTGCTGCATTTGATACTATCGACCATGATGTCCTATTGCAAAGACTAGAGCACTTAGTTGGCATACAGGGAACTGCTTTAGGCTGGTTTAGGTCCTATCTATCTGAACGCTCTCAGTTTGTACGTGTCAACGATGAATCTTCCACGCAAACCAAAGTTAGCCATGGAGTGCCACAGCCGCCACTTTTGTAAATTTTCTATATGTACAAAAGTGGTGGGGCACAAAAAACGTAGATGTTTATATAAACTTCTGCAGTGACATGCAGTGAGGTTCATGGATGGTGAGGCACTGGCACTGACTCACCATATTTTGACCTAAATCAAAATATTCTATTATTTTAGTCTGATGCTTCGATTAATTTTAAAACATACAGTTCAAAAATGTCATTTTATCATTTAAATATTGGATTGTTCTCTCTTAGTAAGATCCCATTTCCAATAAAATTGTGGTCTTACCTTGACTTGAAGATGAAGTCCATGCTATCCCTCTGGACAAAAATCTCTATTACTTTTTTCTAAAAGTCCTCCTTATCTTCTTGTAGTTTCAAAAGTCAAATCTCAAATCTAATCGATAGATTTATGATTCGAAAATCATAAAAGTATGGTAGACATGTGGATATTATCCGGCTGAACAAAACGTGCATTTATCTAACCGTTTCCCACAGTTCTTATTTCGAGCTATTTTCTAAAATCCTATGGAGAAATATCATTGTTTTTGTCGCGGGAACCCGTGCGCAGCTTACTTCCGGGTTTCCCCTGCTCTCTCTCGTCTCCTCTTCACACACTACACTTTTCGCGGCACACGTGCTTACAGCCAATCAGCTCTGAATGATGTGAGATGACGTATGGTGGGGATGGCAGCTCTATGCCCCTCCGGTCATTATTTTTTTGCCACAAACACTAAATAGGAAAATACTCTGAGCATGCGCAGTGTAGTTTTTACAGTCACCGTTCACTTTGACAGTGATAGGGAGGGCAAGATCAGGTTTTGTCCCACATTGTTCAAAACGGCTCAATAGGCACACTGTAGACACGAATTAGAAGAAAACAGACTAAAACAGCAATGTACAGACGAATCAGATGATTAAACATGATCTTAAAATATATTTTATATATTTTTTAATTTATTTATTTTGAATTTTTTTGTAATGATTATTTTTAATACTTTCTGCTGACACTAGGTGGGGCTGTGCCCCACCTGCCCCTAATGACCAGTCGCCACTGGCCACAGGGCTCAGTGCTTGTACCTATTTTGTTCACACTACATATGCTTCCGTTAAGCAATATTATAAGGAATCATTCTGTACATTTTCATTGTTATTCGGATGATACTCAACTATATTTATCAATCAAGCCTGATGAAACCAATCACCTAAATAAAATTCAAGACTGCCTCAAGGACTTAAAAACGTGGATGACCTTAAACTTTTTGATGTTAAACACGGATAAAACTGTTATTGTACTCGGCCCAAAGAATCTACGAAACAAACTATCTAAAGATATACTAACTATGGATGGCATTAATTTGGCCTCCAGTGAGACTGTAAGGAATCTTGGTGTTATATTTGATCAGGATGTATCCTTTAATGCCCACATAAAATCAATCTCACCTACCTCCATCTACGCAACATTGCCAAAATTAGGCATATCTTGCCTCAAAACGATGCAGAGAAACTAGTCCATGCATTTGTTACTTCAAGGCTGGATTATTGTAACTCTTTATTATCAGGGTGTACCAAGAAGTCAGCTAAGTCGCTTCAGCTGATTCAAAATGCTGCAGCTCGTGTACTAACCAGAGTTAGGAGAAGGGACCACATTACTCCTGTTCTGGCTGCCTTACACTGGCTCCCTATAGAACACAGGATAGAATTTAAAATTATTCTTCTCGCCTACAAAGGCTCCATCTTACTTTACCTTAAGAACTCATTATACCCTACTGTCCTACTAGGGCATTGCGTTCCAAGAATGCACGGTTGTTGGTTGTTCCTAGCGTCTCTAAAAGTACAATGGGAGCCAGAGCCTTTTCTTATCAAGCTCCACATTTGTGGAATCAGCTTCCAGTTTGTGTTCGGGCAGCAGACAGCCTATCCGTTTTTTAAGAGTGCGCTTAAGACATTCCTTTTTGATAAAGCTTATAGTGATAAAATAAAATAATCTAATAAGAGTGCATTGACGTAGATACGTTGTGCCTCTTCACCTATACATTTGAGTTCTTACTCTTTAAATGGACCCAATCACCCCCCCCCCCCCCAAGTTTTGATGGGGTGGACAGGAACGAAGGGAAAAGTTACATGAGAAAGTGTTTAGCTTGCAATATTGAAAGTAGCAAGGTCGAGTGCAGAGTCTGAGAGAACACAAAGAGGTATTCAGAACAGCACATCGCACCGGCCTTCACTTTGTATGGGAGCCACGCTCCCCCACAAAGCTAGGAAGCAACATTATGGTTTCCCACTATATCTGAAGAAATGTTAGAGAAAACAAATAGAGAGGCGAAGTCCCTCCCCTTCCGAGGGAGCTCGTGGGACCCCGGAAGCGGAAAAATATACATTGAAGTCAATTGAGAAAATGGAGAGGAAAAGGTTATCTTTTGATCCCGTTTGAATTGTGCCACGAATTACACATATGATGTTTGTCAATCTTAAACAATAATTTCCATGTCAAAAAAGTCACAGTTTGTCGTAAAACTGTTGAAATATAAGACTATGAAAAATACGCAACTAGAAAGACTACAAATCCCAGAGTCGCGTAAGTGATGTCACCATTGTTTTCCTCCACTAAGAGATATCTAATATCAGCGCGATATATCATCGATCTATATGGCGCTGGCTAAGATAAGATAACTTTAACAAGATGCCTGTGTGCTTAGTACCAGGTTGTTATCATACCAGCAATGGGTCTTGCTCGTTCTTTCGCTTCCCGTCTGATGAAAGGAACAGGAGTGGCTGGATCAAGTTAGCTACCTAGCTAGCACGTTAGTTAGCATTACAGCCTTGTCATTTTTATTAGCCTTAACAATAAGTAACACAACATGTTAAACAGTAAGAGTAGTAGTCATATTTCGTGTACTTTGAAGAGTACTGTCACACCTGTGTGATCATTCTATAATACACACTTAAGCCCGGGGGAGAAATGCTAACGCTAGCTATAGCGTCTACGATATTTTCTACTTCACGCTATCTGCACAAATGGTTGACATTAAACATTAAAAAGACCAGGCAGTTCAGAGAGAATCAGAGGAAGGAAGGCAGGCAGCTTTGCATGACATTCTTCTGGATGTGTTTCATTGTGGTGATAGTGAGGGTAGTCAATCCTTTTGTTGACAAGACAGTAGTGTCATCCATCTTGGTGACGTGTCTAGCACACGTCACCAAGATGGACGACACTACTGTCCGGAGATGTAGTTCACTGAGCAGTTTCACACAAAAAAATGTGTAACTTCACAGTTTTACGACACATTTTAATTTTTTTGACTTGACAAACATCATATGTGTAATTCGTGGCACAATTCAAACGGGATCAAAAGATAACCTTTTCCTCTCCATTTTCTCCATTGACTTCAATGTATATTTTTCCGCTTCCAGGGTCCCATGGAGCTCCCCCGGAAAGGGAGGGACTTCGCCTCTCTATGGTGCCAGAGTAGGGAGGGACTTCCGCAGGCCGGCCGAATGCTGATTGGAGGATCGTGTTGGCAAGAGACTCTATCTGAGTCTGCGCACCAACCAAAGAGAACCAAGTCTAAACCGCGGTATCTCTTCAGCTAGTCTTGACCAATCAAAAAATGTACGGGCAACACCCTGTGTAATAAAAATTCTGAACCCAACACACCAAATTGCAACTAATCTATATCTACTGTCACTTTTCACATTGAACATGTGCTCTTTTATTAAATAAACTAAACGCTTTCATTTTAAGTTGTGAGTGTAGTGTTTTTGACACTAAGAAACACTGATGCATTAATCAATAACAATAATCCACAGCTCCTCTTTCTGCTCCAGAGGATTTAAAAAATATACATCCCAATGCCACTGAGCTGTATCCATAAATCTCTTAACTTGTGCTCAAAATGCACCAGATTGATGCATTTAACTTCAACATTTAAAAAGAAATCTTCCCGGGGGAGCATGCCCCCGGACCCCCCTAGAGGATGTGAGGTCCACCAAATAAAGCAGGTTCACATGGAGAGGATATTAGATAAGTTTGCCAAGCATTATACACTACACATTTTCTTGGATTGCACCATAGTCCTGACAAATGGGATTCAAATCGAGAACTATTTCCATTGCGGAGGGCCCACAGAAACCCAGTTTTGTGTCCCCACCACTTCTCAAACCAAAGTAACATTCTCCCCCCCACCCTGCATGGATCGCCATCATCAGACCGCCGTCATCCCGCCCTGGCAGTAAACCTAGGGGAAACACTGGTAACTAAATAAATGGTCATAAAGAGATGCAAAGAAACATCAAGATGGAAGGGGGGAATCCACTCAGTGAACAACAGATACCAAGGATGTTGGCTGATGAAGAAGACGAAGTAAGCTATGTAGCCAAAAGTCTTGCCATTGTCATCTTGCCAAATAGTGAGCCTGTGTTGATGTATGAAAACTATGTTATAACTGGTTTATAAATGGTTCTTAATGATTAATAAAGTGTTTACAACCTAATTAATAACCTATAAACCCTTTATGAATCCTTTATAAGGGTAGTCTTATTGTAAAGTGGTACCCTTCAGATGTAACTTTACATGTTAAATAACACTTGCTAAATCACATGATTTCACATTTGTTTTTGGACATGGGAACATTCATGTGAATTTTCGAATCAGCATATCCAGTGAGGGAGCCTTTCTCAGTCAGGGAGGGGTGTTTTGAGATAAGGGCATTCCAACCATGTTAAACTGCCTATCAGTGACATAAACTTTGTACCGGACTATTTCTTGCACCAGTCCTTCAAGAATGTTCGACTTTAGTTTAAAATCTGGAATAAGTCAGGTACCCTTTTCCCTGTATGCTGCATTACTCCGCTCACGTTTCAGCTCGGACCGGTTATTTTCATGTACATGTGACTTTGCACATGTGTTATATTATTTAACATGTCAAATCACATGTGAAATATGGGCAACATACTTTCCAAATAAGAAACATGTGGACTTGGGACGTTTTTGTGTGAAGCCCATGTAAAGTCTCATGTGGAACTCATGATGTTACATGTGAAAAATATGATATAACATGTGAAACCCATGATATAACATGTGAAACCCATGATATAAGAAGAAGATGGACCTTTATTAATCCCCCGAGGGGGAAATTCGTACACACATACATATACAAATACACACACAGTTATATGCACACATGCACATGCAGTAGAGAGGTCAGAGCGGAGGCAGCCAGTCTAGCCGGCGCCAGTGAGCAGTTGGGGGTTAGGTGCCTTGCTCAAGGGCACTTCGGCAGTGGCCCAGGAGGTGAACTGGTTTGGTCCGATCGGGGACGTGAACCGGCAACCCTTCGGTCCAAAGTCCAATCCCCTACAGACTGAACCACTCCCGCCCCAAAATGTGAAACCTATGATATTACATCTGAAACCCATGATATAACATGTGAAACCCATGATATAACATGTGAAACCTATGATATAACATGTGAAACCCATGATATAACATCTGAAACCCATGATATAACATGTGAAACCTATGATATAACATCTGAAACCCATGATATAACATGTGAAACCCATGATATAACATGTGAAACCCATGATATAACATGTGAAACCTATGATATAACATGTGAAACCTATGATATAACATGTGAAACCCATGATATAACATGTGAAACCTATGATATAACATGTGAAACCCATGATATAACATCTGAAACCCATGATATAACATGTGAAACCTATGATATAACATGTGAAACCCATGATATAACATGTGAAACCTATGATATAACATGTGAAACCTATGATATTACGTGTGAAAAAAATGGGTTTTATGTGAAACATGATTTTACATGACTACGGACAACAACATGCATGCTGCAGAGAGCGAACGCTGGCGCACTTAGCTGCCGCTGCTCTCCAGCTACTTTTAGTTTTATGTAATGCAACTGTTATCGCTCACTTTGATGACTTTAGCCATTATAATATGATCTGGATGTACCTGCCCAACAATCGAATTAACCGGTGTACGTATATGCAGTGTGGGTGTATTTTGGACTAACATCAACCCTACCTGCTGTGTGTCGGGGCCACCACCCCTCATCTGGCTGCTTCCGCGGCATGAGGCCCATCCTCTAGCCAAACATCACCGACAACTATGTGGATAAACGAGCTGTTTGTGTGGTCTGTTCTCATCTGGACTGCCCTGTCGTTCAACCTAGCGACAGCGGCACTCCAATACACAGCTGCTGAGCTCCTCCGACTACGATTCCACCTGCCCGACACATCACCGGCATTGCACCTCTTTCTGGACATCGCCCGTCGGAAATATATCCACTGTGGTTCCCGGCGAAGATTGTCAACTGACAATGACACTGATGTCAACTTTGGACTATTCAACATCCGTTCTCTTACGACCAAGGGTCCTCTTCTCCAAGATCTCCTGACTGATCGTAAGTTTGATTTTCTCTGTTTGACAGAAACGTGGCAACAACCTAATGACTTTTCACAGCTAAATGAATCTACTCCTCCTGGGTTTGTTTACATCTGTCAACCCCGTGCCACCGGCAGAGGGGGAGGTCTCGCGAGAGTTTGAAAGTCTCGTCTGCACCTGTGCCTGTTCACGGCTCATTTGAATCAATTGCCTTACAACTCAATGGGCCTATCCC
Source organism: Gobionotothen gibberifrons (assembly GCA_943591055.1). NCBI lineage: Eukaryota > Metazoa > Chordata > Actinopteri > Perciformes > Nototheniidae > Gobionotothen > Gobionotothen gibberifrons. The sequence goes on from CALSBZ010046612.1 coordinate 106,986, forward strand.
TACCATAGTTGCAAGCGTCTACCGTCCACTTAAGCTTAATAATAATTTCATAAATGAATTTGCTGCTTTCATCACACATCTCTGCTCACTCTCACCTAACATAATAATGCTGGGAGATTTTAATATACATATGGATACTGTCAACAATGCTTTCACAAAGGACTTCACATCTTGCCTGGACAGTTTTGGATTACAGCAA
>CALSBZ010046613.1:0-20050 GCA_943591055.1 Gobionotothen gibberifrons
CTCTGTGCAGAATCTTGCACTGCAGTAAGCTATGCCTTGCACATATGGAAGAGGTGTGTACCAGGTCTAATATACGTCCCCACTGATCATCTGACATGTTAATCCCAAGGTCCTGGTCCCATACAACTCTAAGGGAATTTAAGCAAGTAGGATTTATCTTAAAAATGTTGTTATATATAATGGAGGTGAGCTTCCTTGAATCGGTCTTAAGTGATAGGAAAGAATCAATTATCGAATCAGGAGGCCGGCCTGGAAATTGTGGGTACTTCTTTTCCACAAAGTGCCTGATCTGAAAGAATCGGAACAAGTGAGAACTTGGAAGGTCAAATTTGTTGGCTAAATCTGCAAACGAAGGGAAAACACCACCAGCATAAAGGTCGTTAATAGACCGCAGGCCTTTGTCTGACCAAGTCCGAAAGACAGGATCCGAGCACGACGGGAGGAAAAGGTGATTGCGATAGACCGGGGATAGACCTGATGACGCTTGTAAGCCAAACTGCCTCCTAAACTGACCCCAAATCTTTAAAGTGTTAGTTACAATCGGATTGCGAGCAACTTGTTTAATTGGAAAGGGCAATTGAGAACATACCACCGACCAAAGTGGGAGACCCGAAGAGGAAGCCTCCATCTGGGCCCATCGAGGGTGTTCGCCCTGTGCCAAATTAGTGTTCCAAAAAAGAAGCTTATTAATATTACATGCCCAATAATATTGGCGGAGATTAGGCAGAGCCAGGCCACCTTCAGACTTAGGGAGTTGAAGAACTACTCTTCTGATACGAGCCCTCTTGTTGCACCATAAAAAAGAGTTAATCTGCTGGTCAAGGGCTGAGAAAAAGGACTTATTTATAAATATTGGAATGTGTTGGAAGGAATATAAGAACCGAGGTAGCACAATCATTTTTATCAAATTAATGCGTCCCATTAAGGAGAAAGGCAAGGAGGATCATCTAGCTAAATCTGCTTTGAAGCGCTCTACTAATGGACTAAGGTTCTTAGCAAAAAGCTCTGTAAACGATTTAGTAAGATGGATACCCAGGTATTTGAATCCCTCTGAGACCTTCTTAAAAGGAAAGAGAGCTTGGGGAAGTTTTTCAGCGAGGGTGTTAACAGGGAAATATTCGCTTTTCTGGAGGTTGAGTTTGTAGCCAGATAGCTTCTTAAATTGCTCTAAAATGCTTAGAATTATAGGAAGGGAGGACGATGGGCTGGAAATGTACAGTAAAAGGTCATCTGCGTACAAAGAGAGCTTGTGCAAAAAACCGAAGCGTGTGATGCCCCTAAATCCTTCCTCACTACGAAGCCATAAGGCTAGAGGCTCGACGGCGAGTGCAAATAATGACGGAGATAGAGGGCAACCCTGCCTATTTCCGCGAGAGAGCGGGAACAGACCAGACTTAACACCGTTGACGTTAACTGAAGCTACCGGAGATGTATAGAGGAGTTGAATCCATGAAACAAAGTCCCTGCTGAAACCAAATGTGTTAAGTACATAGAACAGATATCCCCACTCTACTCTGTCGAATGCCTTTTCCGCATCCAAAGAGAGAACAACTTCAGGGGAAATAGTAGAGGGAGAATAAATAATGTTAAACAACCTTCTGGTATTAAAAAATGACTGTCGTCCTGAGATAAAGCCTGTCTGGTCGGGATTGATCAGGCCCGGCATCACCCTCTGGAGACGGCTAGATAGAACCTTAGCCAAGATCTTAAAGTCTACGTTTAAAAGGGATATCCTGAAATGTGAGACAAAAGAAATGATCTGCCCACGAAGATAAGCCTTAAAGGACTCCCAGAGTATATCACTACCAATATTCGGAGTGTCGTTTATCTCAAAGAAAAATGTGATTTGTGTTGCAAGAAAAGCCTTAAATTTGGGTTCGGACAGCAAATGAGGGCTAAATCTCCTATGCCATGCTAACGCCGCTAGTGGCGACATTCTCCGTAGGCATAGAGTCTTTCTTGATTTGCTTTGGTGGCATGTCTCCTTAAGGTATAAAGTTGCTCAGTCGTTATGTATCGACTAGTGTAAGTATGAAGTGAGTAAAGAGGTTTCTACCTAATAAAAAAGTTGGAAGCGAGGGAGCGGAGGAAAACACGTCTACTCCTCACTCTTCATTCCGGAAGTCCCCTAATGATAATATTTAATTCAGAGATTGTCAGACAGAGAAAAAATATATGCTCAACCATTATCAACTTGTTTTAAATATTTCCCTACAACAATAGTGATCAATTTAAAAACCTGATTGAACTAAAAACTATCTTTACATATCCATAGTGATTCTATTACTCTTTTTCTATTCAACTCTTTTCTCAGGCATTTGAGAACCAAAATGCCTATTTTCTTTACTTTTCTTTTTGTCACACCTATGGACACCATTACAAAAATATGCCAAGTTTTGTACAAAATCTTTATTATTTCATCTCTACTCTCGAAGGTTATATTCTGAACATCAGAACCAACGGTGCTATTTCAAAAAAAGTATTGGCTAATAGCCATCATAACATCATGTCACATCATAACATGGACATAAACGGAAATGTGAATAACAATGGATAGCTTGAAACATATTCAAAATAATTCATTAAACAATTCATCCATAAAACTCATTAATGTTCATTCATGTAACATTCAGTAGAGATAACCAATTTCATTTTTCAGTAAAATGCATTGAACAATTGATAAAACTCATTAATAAAAACATTCAGTAAAGATAAACACATTCATTGGTAAGTAAAATTCAGTCACATCTGTAGTTTGACTCAAGTGGTAAAACAATGTCCACTAGCTCATACTGTAGCTTTTGGTGCTTGGGATTCGCATCATGTTTCTACATTCTTTCAGATCTCATTGAATAGTAACCAGTCATATTTGTTGAGCTGTGTAGCACGCTGGTTGGGCTCTCTCTAGGTCATCCTCAGACGGCTCGGAGATGACACTGGCGATTTGTTGTCTGTGGTAGAAAATGCAGTCTGGCTTATTAGGCCACTTGAATACATTTCTCTTTCCATGCTGAACCATGCAGTTGATTTCAATGTTGTCAAGAAGTAGCTTGGTGATCTGACCAACAAATAGTTTGTTGTCATAGCTAACTATGACAAACTTTCCCACAGTGTACTCTTCATTCTTCTCCACATCAGTACTGGGACTCAGCATAGGTCTTCTGGATGCTGTCTGGCTGCAGGTGATCAGAATTTGCATTTGAAGAATCGTCCATCCTCATCTTACACTGAACAAAAATATAAACGCAACACTTTTGTTTTTGCTCCCATTTTTCACGAGATGAACTCAAAGATCTAAAACATTTTCTATATACACAAAATAACCATTTCTCTCAAATATTGTTCACAAATCTGAAAAAATCTGTGATAGTGAGCACTTCTCCTTTGCCGAGATAATCCATCCCACCTCACAGGTGTGGCATATCAAGATGCTGATTAGACAGCATGATTATTGCAGAGGTGTGCCTTAGGCTGGCCACAATAAAAGGCCACTCTGAAACGTGCATTTTTGCTTTATTGGGGGGGTCTGGGGGGGTCCGAAAACCAGTCAGTATCTGGTGTGACCACCATTTGCCTCACGCAGTGCAACACATCTCCTTTGCATAGAGTTGATCAGGTTGTTGATTGTGGCCTGTGGAATGTTGGTCCACTCCTCTTCAATGGCTGTGCGAAGTGCGAACTGGTTTTCGGACCCACCCAGACCCCCCCCAATAAAGCAAAAATGCACGTTTCAGAGTGGCCTTTTATTGTGGCCAACCTAAGGCACACCTGTGCAATAATCATGCTGTCTAATCAGCATCTTGATATGCCACAGGCTACAATAGGCTGGCCACAATAAAAGGCCACTCTGAAACGTGCATTTTTGCTTTATTGGGGGGTCTGGGGGGGTCCTTATACCAATAAACCTATGGGCAAAGGATTCACGTCTTCAGAGTCTTGGTGTACGGAGGGAGTTTATCTGGCTGTCAAGCTATATACACTACATATACCGGGGGCAGCACACTTCATTAGAACCATTTTAAGGTAAAAATCTAATAGAAGTAATTACAGACAGGTCAGGGACTAAACATTCATAAAAGACATTTAAAACCAGTTATTGAGAATTTTACTGATACATCTGAGTCAGACCTAGGGTATTTGAAACAAGTACGTTATGCATTAATTCTCAATTGATAGAAAGAACTATGGGTCACGCCTCAAGCCCTTGAAAACAATCCCAATCTCAGCTCATAAGAAACAATCCTGGGACGAGTCTTAAAGCTCACCTATTATGCTATAATTGAACAATATAATATAGGGCCATATCTGTGCAAAACATGTCTCTGAAGTGTTTTGCTCAAAAATACCAAATCACCCATTGTAGCATGCCTCATACCCCTCTATTTCAGCCCTCTTACTAAAGTGCTGATTCTGGATCTGGCCCATTAAATGTAACCAAGCTACTGGCCATGCCCCTTTGGAGCTGCTGCTGGGAGTAGCATGAAGCTGCAGCGTCGGAGGCTGCAGTCTCAGGACCGCACTCCCAGGACCGCGCTCACTAGTTTTTCGTGACACTGCCATCTAGCGTTTCTGAGAAAAAGCATAGGCAAGTATTTAGTATTCACAGTTCAGGACCCAGGATTAATGGGATTCTGACATCTAACCAAATAAATGTTCCCATACCGGACATGCACATCAAGTTGCCTGATAATTGACACATCTGTGCTCTCATCGACTTCCAGGCTAATTGCCTGCGATGATTTCATCTCGATGAGAATGGGCTCCTCAACGACTTGTGCTAGGATCTCAAGCATCTCGTCGATGATACGATGCGACTTATAATTATTCCTCTAGTCAATCTTGACATAGGGAAAAGGGAGGAAAATAAGGACTTTGTAATTTGGTAAACATTTTCATTAAATGAGCAGGAGGCGGCCGCCGATTTATGGCAGAATGTTTCATTTCTCATTATATCTTGACAATAATTGATAGTAATCAAACAAATAATTTGTTACTGGATTACTGCAACGCTCCAGCGACGTGTCACGGAAAAACTAAATAGTAATAATAATAAAATGTCTCCACTGATCTGTGTTGTAAATGTGATTTATGTATGATTCCAATCGATTTTTATAGCCAAAATCAGCTAATGAGAAGTGAGGCAGGGACGAGCTCTGCCTCTCGTAAACCCACAGTAACTGGCTGGAGCGCGGGCACTAATTTAGCGCGGGCACTTATTTTGTGAGCGCGCTCAAGCCAGTTACTGTGGGGTAAGGTGAGGCACAGATGAGCTCTGCCTCACCTCAGAATGCGTCACCCCACAGAAACTGTCTGGAAAGCGGGCCCTAAGTGCATGCCTGTTACCATCTCACTGTAGGTCACCAATGTAATGTTTGTAGATCCCTTTATTACATTTATCCTCGCCATCCATAGTCTCTAAATAATTTATTTCACTTATATATGATATTTAGGCTCGCTGGTCTCATCATACAACGGCAATGAAAAAAGCACCAGGGGAGGCAGCCATAACCTCTGCCGCACTGAAGGGGGCGCACGTGAGCCCACAGGTTCTTGTTGGTACTGTTATTCTATGCAGAGACGGTAGACGCGAACAACAAACTAGACTTTTGAAACTACAGGAAGATAAGGAGGACTTTTACAAAAAATAGAGAGTGTTGTCCAGAAGGATAGCATGGACTTCATCTTCAAGTCAAGGTAAGACCACAATTGTAATGCAAATGGGATCTTACTAAGAAAGAACAAACCAATATTTAAATTGTGGGTATCCTTTTGTTGAACGGTCTGTTTAAAATGAATTGAAGCATCAGACTAAAAAAGCTTTTGAAAATAACCGAATATTTCGATTAAGGTCAAAATATAATATTTGTAAATCTGACTCTGAAAGAGTCAGTGCCTCACCAGCCATGAACCTCACCGCACGTCACTGCAACGCTCTATACGTGGGTATGGACCAGGCCTCAATTAGACGCCTGCAGCTAGTCCAAAACGCAGCTGTACGTCTTCTGACTGGCCACAAAAAGCGTGACCACATCACCCCAATTTTTTTTAGATTTATGCTTAACCTTGCCTGAAAATTACAATTAAAAAAGTTAATGCAGGATTTGATATGTTTTACGAGACATAAGGGCAATAATTCAGAGGGAAAGGAGACGTTTTTGAGCTCCATACGCGTCATATCACGTCACATGGGGGAGCAACTTTCTCGGACTCCTTCTCTGCCCAATCCGCGGTAGTAGTTTGTAGTTGGTTTGAGCGGTTGTGATTTAGTGAGCTGGTATTTTTTCGGTCATTTTACATTGCATTTCACCATTTGTAATCATGGTGAGCTTGTGTTTGTGCAGGTTGCACAAACTCGAGCCTGTCAGGACATCGAGTCCACATTGAGTCCACAGTTTCCCTAACATATGCACCATTACAATGAGTGATCCAAAGCCCTGCATGTATTACTCCCAATTATATTACTTTAAAAATGTGCAATCTCTTTTTGCCCGGTTTCTTTTTAAAACTCTATGTCTTGGACGACAAACAAATGTTACTTCCCCCTTAAACGTTCTCCTCTGGTAATTGTAAGGGAAACTTCTGCAGCAATGGAGAGTCAGGACTCAGAGAGACACGAGGAGAGTTGGAGCTTTGATGTCAAACACTGATATTTAATACAAGTATCGGCCGGAGAAATTCACATCACAAGTCACAGCAGCCAAAGGTTCTGACTGCACGGGTGGGTTGCCATGTCAATTCTGATCAGCCTGTGTCTTGGTAGACCATTTAACTAGTTTACAGAGAGTCATAATCAACATATTGGGGATGGGCCTTGGTACCTAGAGACTGTCTCTGTCCCCCTGTGGTGCTTTGAAGACAGCGTTCTCAGAGTTTTATAACTCCCTACTTCCTCCACATCAAGAGATTTACGATCAGCCCTGATCCTTATCTCTTGATGTGGAGGAAATAGGGAGTTATACGACTCTGAGAATGCTGTCATCAAAGCACAGCAGGGGGGTCAGAGACAGTCTCCAGGTATCAAGGCCCATGCCCAAATATGCTGATTTGACTCTCTGTAAACTAGTTAAATGGTCTACCAAGACACAGGCTGATTCAGAATTGACCTGGCAACCCACCCTGCAGTCAGAACCTTTGGCTGCTGTGACTTGTGATGTGAATTTCTCCGGCCGATACTTGTATTAAATATCAGTGTTTGACATCAAAGCTGAAACAGAAGTTTCCCTTACAGTAATCTCTATCTTTCTCATAATTACAAAAATAGTCTGCTTAATGTTCTACTTTGCTACTTCTAATCTGTGGATGCTTAATATTTAAATGCAATATGCTACTCACTATCTCTTAAATAACATTCAACCTCTCCCTCCTGTGGTTCAAATGTGGCTTAATGTAGCTGGATTTCAAGATACCCTTTTGGGCTGAAGATGCATCACCTGGTGGTCCGGCCCTCTGAATTCCTCACTGTTGTGGTTGATTCCAAGCTGTTGGTGGCATTTGGTTCATGTTTGGAAATCCTGTTCCTCTTTGACATCCCTGGGAACCCCTGCCTCTGTCGTAGTCATGGAAACCTCCTCTTTGTTGGTAACTGCATGGAGGGCCGTTGTTTGGTGCAATGATCTGCGGACACTCTCTGGACCAATGTCCCATTTGGTTGCAATGGTAACATCCCTTAAACTGGAAACCTCTTCCTCCTTTTTGTCGGTTCTGCATCTTGTTGGAACCGCTCTGAGTTTTCTGATGCTCGCCTCGGCTCCGCGCGTTCTTTCGGTAGAGCTGATTAACTTATAAAGGAAGAGTTGAACAGCATCATGATATCAAGATAAACAATAATCAGTTTTAATGGTAGAATATACAATACAACAATAAGGGCACCCCTGCTATTTCTACTCCCTGAAAATAGGTCTTACCCTGTGGTCAGTCAGCAGAAAAGAGAGAGAACAGAGCGCATGCCCTCAAGTCATAATAGGTTTCGAAAGGGGATCCTTCCAACTAGGAGATCATTGATTGGTCCCCGCCGAGGGGGTCCTGAACACCCTCATCTCTCCAGGAGATAAAGCAGACATCTTTTGGTGTCCCAGTACTAAACTCCCTGCATACCAAAGTCCCTTATCTCTCCCTAGATCTTCAAGGAATTTAACACACACACATCTCCCCTGCTGCTGCCCCCTTTCCCAGCTTTAACATACATTGATATTTGGTATTTTCACAATATGCTTAAGATATAATTGTTTATATTTTGATTACACATTAACTTCATACATGCAGATTACTTTAATCTGAATCTCTGGCATTACTCGAGTTTGAACTGTTGGAAGTTTCTGCACTGCATTCTCTGGTTCTTTGGCCATCTTTGATGCAGCTGCCATTTGCCTTGCCGCTTTCTTGCTTTTATTAGCTTCGGTATCTTTCTCAGCTATTTGTATCTTCAAGAGTCTTAGTTGTAATGCTACCATTTCTGTCTCTTGTGTTTCTCTTTGTCGTCGTCTTTCTTCTGTGATTTCTTCTAATCGTATGTCCTCTTCCATCAGGTGTTTTGATTTACTGGTTGGCACTTTTACTCCATCCAATCCTTTGTCACTTTTGTCCGTGGAATCTCCATTCAACTGCAAGACTTCTCCAACATTTGGAACAGGAGGAGGGACTTCGGCCAGGTTTAGATACAGCTTCAGAGTTTGGTTAACTGGAGCTTAACTCTTTTGTTTTTTCTGCTATGTCTTCCCTCACTGGCAGGTCTGCTACTTGGACCACATTTATGCTGTCTGCCAATAGGCTGGCATATTCCAGATGGAGTATCAGACCTGTAACTCTTATAAACCTTTGTTCAGCTTCCCTCCATACATTTAGCTGTTGTATGCATTGCTCATGCTCATAGTCGAGTACTGCTCTTCTATGGGCTTTTGTTGGTCCAGGTTGATCATCTGCTGGAATCAATTCTCTCGTTTGCCATTGTTCCAACAGTTTCTCTATGTGATTCCATGTCTTCTGTCTAAGATTTGGAACTGTTGTAGCATCTGATCTGATTTTTACCCTTTCCTTGATATCTGCAGTTGAGCCTGGCTCTGCATCTGGTCTCAACCGGGTGCCATTTGGCGACATGTTTCTTAAATACTAGGATACAATTATTAAGTTTGTAAAGATAAAGCACTAATCCTCCGACTAGTTTCCTTTGTTTTTCTTTATAAAAATATCCTACGTCATCAGAACTTCACTTTAAATCTTTTTTTTAACCTCTTAAGCCTTTTTTCGAGACTATGTCTCAGGGCTTCTTAACATTTATGAAACTATTAATGTGTAGCACCAGATTAACGGGAATAATCTCAGCTAACTGAATATATGAACCATTTTTACCACAACAAAACACAAGGGTAATACCAAGCCTCTGAATTAAGATGAAAAACATGAAAAAAAATCTCAGGGCTTAAGAGGTTAATAAATAAATAAAAAATTATGTTTTAAAACATTTTAAGTTTTTTTTTTTTTTTTTAAAGTAAAATTTAAAATTAAATTTGTACAGTGTGTACAATGTCTTGATTTTGAAATATGAAAATGAAATATTGGTGCAAATCCAAATCTGGTGTTTAATGTGTATCTTGAAGTGCACCGAATTATGCAAATTTCATAACTTGTGTTAGCTTCAATACTTTTGTTTTTGAATATTCTAGAGTCTAGTTTGAAAGACTATTATGTAAGGTTTCTTATCTTAAAAGTAGAAAACACATGTGTTCTTTTATAACACTCAAAATCTTAAAAATGGGAAGAGAATTTCAATATGGTTAGAACGATACAGCACAAACACGGCAAACACATTTGCAAACAAGAATACTTCAAAATAGCCAAAACACAATCGCCAACAGAAACACTTCAAAAATGAGATTTGACAATCCACAATATTCCTCCTCTACAAATACCAAACTTCCAACGGAATTAATAACCTGTTTCAACAAAATGTACTATTTCCTAGCTCCAACTGTGAAAAGAAGTATTATCTGTCCTCCAGAAAAATACCTGGCCTCATGTGATTTGAACAAAGACAGTACTCCAATTAGCATTCCACAAAATGGCGACTACCATGTCTTTGTTCTCCTACATGTGGTGAAGACAAGATGTCAGCTCACTTTCTAACCTTTAACCTGAAGAACAAAGGGATGGGATAATATCCCACGTGTCTCTCTGGTTTAGGAGTTTAAATAATGGCTGGGTGATTTTACTGTAACAAAGGGAAACTCTGGTTTTAGAAAATACAAGACAAAACAACACTGTACTTCACAACTAAAAAATGGGCTTTATCCTGAAGATATCCTCTCTTAAAATTAGGAACCCTTACGATGTTAAGCAATAAACTTATCTTTATCGTAATATTTGACTTTAAAAGCCTCTTTGAAAATGGGCTATATCCTGAAGATATTCTACTCAAATGTAGAAACCCTTACGCCTAAGCCATAAACTTCTCTACGTAATTTTTTGACTTTAGAGTCACTATGTTTATCTGTTTCTATTAAAACACGCTATTGTGTGACCAAGCAAGACGCCAATCAAACACAATCAGGAGAATATCGCCTACCTAACGCACGAATGTCGCATTTCCCGTCTGGATACACACGCCATGTCTGGTTACAAATAAAACAGAATAAACACTGATCAAGCCTCACACTTTAATCAGACCTCTTCTTCTTTAAAGGATTTTTACTTCATTTTCCAGTCGTTATCTGGCTGCTAGACTTTGTTAAACCTTCATTTACTCAGTCTTTAGCTGACTCGCTGTGTCTCACAGATCTTAAAACTACCGTTTAAATGAGCATCAATACCCTTACGTTATAGAAATAACTACCAACGTAACAAGAGACACCTTTGTGAAGACTTAACAAAGCACCTCCGTGAAGTAATGACTACACAAATTAATGTTTAAAATACAACACACACAAATTAATAACATGCAGGGTTAAAAGTAGAAAATAAGTTATGAACTCACCCCTGTCTGTGAAAAAACAGCGCCACGTGTTTTAGAGTGATTATTTTTATAAATGTAGTGGTTTTAACATTAAATGAGGCAGTCTTTCTCAGGAGTACAACTTACCAGACAGACACACTCTCCTATGGTTTACTATGTAATCTAGTGAAGATTTTGAATAAACAGGTACTTCTTTTACCTTTCAGCATGGGCCCGAGTGTGTGTCTGCTGCTGGCAGTGCTGAAGCTCCTGTGAAAACTGAAAATGCTCTCCCGGTTAGCGTTATCCACGTCTGGGTCTCCAATTATTAGCTTGTTCGTTTTTCTCGCGTCCAGGAGAGAACTGGTTAAAATAATGAGAACAATGAGTCTCGACTAAAAGTTTCAAATGGGTTACTTTAATGTAGTAAAAGGCACGGTAGTGTTACAAACAGGAGGCAGTCCAGAGGAGGAGAAGCTGCAGCTTGGTTCCTCCGTGGTTCAGGTGAAGAAGAGGCATCACCTGAGGCAGCTAGCCAAAGTAAAACCTTTTCTCTCCAGACAGCAGTTTGAGACAGTAATCCATGCCTTTGTCACCACCCGGCTAGACTACTGTAACTCTCTCTACATGGGGGTCAGTGGGTCCTCCCTCGCACGACTGCAGCGGGTGCAAAATGCCGCAGCAAGGCTCTTAACTGGCACACGGAAGTATGACCACATTTCCCCTGTCTTAGCTTCTCTCCACTGGCTGCCAATTTATTTTAGGATCCATTTTTTAATTATTTTATTTACTTTTAAATCCCTAAATGGCATGACCCCACCATACCTTGCTGAGCTGCTACAGCATTACACGCCGAACCGCCCTCTCAGGTCAGCGGACCAACTGCTCCTGAATGTTCCTAAAACCAGGTCAAAGCTCAGAGGGGACCGTTGCTTCTCTGTAGCGGCTCCCAAACTGTGGAACGCTCTGCCCCTGGAGATCAGACAGGCCTCCACACTGCCTGCTTTTAAATCGCTTCTTAAAACCCACCTCTTCTCCTTAGCGTTTTAACATTTGGCGTTTCAACATCTTTGGAGTGTTGCTTTTTTGCATTTAAATTGTTTTTTGTTTTTACTTGTACTTGTTTTATGGTGTGTGAGCTGAGCTGTATGCTTTGTTTTATTTATTTGCCTGTACAGCACTTTGGTCTGGAGGTTTAAAGTGCTTTATAAATAAAGTTGTATTGTATTGTATTGTATTGAAGAGACACAACAAAACACGTTTTGTTCTTAAATATCCCCGTTTGGCTCCTCCTCCGCTCCCAGCTGGCTTTGTTGTTGTTCACTTCCGCTAGTTTCATCAATGTCCGATATCACACTTTACAGAAGATTTTGACATTGTACATTCAACACGCCTCTTCTCTACACATTCTCTTTCCTCACTTTTTATTTATCTCATTTTAACGGCTAGAAAACGTTAACTTTTGGTCCAACTGGGGTCAAGTTACTGTTAGTATTTCGGACATTACTTCCGGAATAGCTTTTCAAAATAAACACAGACTGGAGTCTAACCGGAAGTATTTTCACAATAAAAGCTTGACATCAGAGATTGTGCGAAAACTTCAGTTTTTTCAGTATAAATCAGCATTTAAACTGATGGCATGTCTAGACAAAATTATGCCATAAAACATTGATTTAATTTACTAACACTAACATATTCAAGTGACTGTTATTTTGTTATTTTGTATATTGATTTTTGTGTTTTATCTTAACCTTTTAAGCCTGACGGGGGCTGCAGGCTTTTTTTCACGAAACTGTGTCTCAGGGCTTCTTAATATTTAACAACCTATTAATGTGTCATAGCCACTTAACGGGAAGAAACTCAGCTAACTGACGATATGAACATTTTCTTGTTAAACGAAACACAACTCTAACGCCAAGCCTCTGAATTAGCAATAAGCGAAAAAATGCTAACGCACTTAGCACAGAACTCACGGTAGAAATACTTTATTACTTATCGGATCTGCACAAACAATATATCAGCTAGCAAGTTGAGATTCCAGTATCATCACTGAGCGATCAGAACTTGCGGCAGGGGAAGCAAACCCAGACATCACACAACGTAGCTTTACGGGACCAAGACGGAAAATCAGTCTTACCGTTGTTGTTTTCTGATCAAAAGTGGCAATGGCATTAAAACGCATAAAACGCTGCTGAAGGTTAATCCAATGTCTCTGTGTCACTTTGAAATGATTATTAGAGCTACAACCCAGCTTCCGGTTTTGGGCATTCTGGCAACGCATCACTCATTCCCCAATGGGTAATGTTTAGATGGATTTTAGGAACTTCCCATCGATTATATTGGCTCTAACAGTTAAAATGAGGTGTCAATCATCAAAATCGACCGTGGGGGGCCAGAGATATGGAAAATGCACCCAAATGACCCCAGAAGTGGGTTTTTTCTAAATCTCTCTAAAAAGGTCAAATGTCACTGTTTTTGCACTTATTATATGTTATAGTTTGGATTCCTAAAGCTTTTAGTCTACTATCCCATCATTCATTCAAGGGTGGTTAAAGTTATCTCTACTACGTCGCTTGTAGCATGTAGCTTGTAGCATGTAGATGAGACGTGATGTGATTCAGCAGTCTTTATTACTTGTTTGCGCACATGAATATACATATGTGTGTGTGTGCACGACTGTTAGGATACAACAGTGTGTGTATGTGTGCGCAATTGTTGCAAGGAGGGGGGGGAAACACAACGCTGCACAGCTCCGTTGATGGGACTTGGCTAATTAGCGGCTAGCACTCATTACAGTCTGTCTACTGAGCTCAGCCCCTCTCCAACACATCAGCTTTGCTAAATAGACAGCGTTAGCCCCCATCTTTTGGGATTTCAGTTTATAATTATCCAAATAGTGTTATCTCATCCTGAATACTTAATTGAGATGATTTTGTTCTAACTATGTTTCTTCTATACAGGCCAGCACCTCGCATACTACCAGCGGAAAACCTGTGATGATAGATGATAGATTCTGCATGTCAGACTGACCCACCAAAGCTGCGTACTGTATTTTTTATGGGTTCAATGAACCGTTGATTTTGACAATAAAGTTCCGACAGTTTCTAAAAAATGTGTCATGATTATTCATGTTTGATGGGTAAAGTATATGCAGATTTCAAAAGCAAAAGGTTGTATGTGGACTTTTTTTGTCATCAACAAATGGGTGTGTTATGCCATTGCTGTGTAGTATATAATATAATCAGGGATGCAAACTTGTCACCTTTCGGCAAAATTCGCCGTTTTGAATCCAAAATAGGTCGTTTGTGTGATTCATGTAGATCTGCAATACAAATATTTTTGGGGTATGGGGGGGGTCTGGGACCCGGAGTAATCTGCGGCCGCGAGCTGTTATGTGCCATCATACACGCATGGTGTTCTTTTTTTATATATTATAATGAAGCGCGAACTGTGTGCTCGAGTCTTCCTGCTTGTCGGCTCTGCTCATGGATGTATAATAAGGCTCTGCTGCTCCGCGATGATGGTCTAGCTTCAGCAGCTACATTACCTACGGGTGCGTTCGTTAATATTAACTGTGTGGTCCGGAGTCACTGTGGCACAGACTGGACCGCTGGTGGGGGGGGATGCTCGTCACCTTTTTCATACCTGATGAGTTTGCATCCCTGATAATAGTAACGCCATGTACAATGACAGAATGAAATGAAAGATTGCATAAAACCATATACACCAGTATTTATTTTCATGAACAATATTAGCATACGTTTTACAAATTGCCGGGGCCGGGCCGTGCCTCGCTCCCCTCTTCTGCAGGGGGGCGTGGTCAGCTGCAGCTCATTTGCATTAAAGCTATGTCACAGAATCAGCCCTTGCAAAAACAGGGCTGGAATAGAGCAAATAGAGCGGAATGAGGCATGGCTAAAATGCATGACCTGTTTGGTATTTTGAAAAAAAATCTTCACAGACATGTTTTATAGAGGTATGGCCCTACAATATATTTTTCAAAGATAGCATGATAGGTCCACTTTAAGTTATGACAGTCAAACTGTGATCAGGACAGTAGTCGTTAAATCAAGTCAAGTTCAAGCGGCAAGTTTTAATATAATATAACAATAATTTACATGAATTGTATATGAAGACTTTGAATTCATCTTTATAATCATCCCCCCTCAACTCTGCAGTTCCCATCAGCTCTAAAGAGCTTTTAAGCGTTTATAAAGTGATTGATTCAGTTTTACGGCCAGCAGCTTTATACTGTTTGGATTCATGCTCAGCATTCAAGTATTTTTAGATGAGGCAAAAATAAAACAGGTTTCAGAGAAAATGCTCAAACAATGCCTATTGTAAACACCCTGATACGATACGATAATACTTCATCGTCAGATCAAGTCTGATTTTTTTCCGCATCGCAGCAGCTTCAATTGCAATATCAAACAACAACAAATATTAAGACAAGAAAACAGACATTTAACACATCAACAGTTTCAAGACCCTTTAACGTGCATTTGACCAGGAATTTAACTCTGTATTTAATTTTCAGGACTGACTGGTGCACAAAGGATTGCTTAGGTCTAAATCATTCAAATCGTGGGACCCTGTATCTCCAATTTGAGGGGAACAACTCATGGTTGGGGTCAGAGACAATGTTGACCAGCCTATCTATGTTGTTATGGTCGGCTGATTCAGTTTTTCATAGGGTTAACCTACAATCTTTGAACAGATTTACAACTGGTGGAGCAGTTTGGACTTAAAAAAACTGATAATTCCTAAGGTGTTGGTTGAGACCAGAGCAGAGCTCAAAGGCTACTGAATATTGGACATTAATCATGTGGCCTGTGATAGGATTAGGATTAGGATTAGGATAGTGTATTTGCCATATTTGGAGAAAGTTTGTCAGTGTTGTGTTTGCAACTTGGTTTTGGCCAAAAACCAAAAAATAACATTTAATAAAAACCCAATTCATAAAAAAAAGCATGCAATAATTAATAAAACAATATGAATAGGCATTCGGTTGTTGTTTCTGCTTGTTAATAAAACCTGAATTAACATTAACTAATCACAAAGCCCGTAAAGCATGAGTGACTGCACTTAGACATTTACTTTGGGAAGGCGTTTGTGGTTTTATGTGTTTCTCTATATATCTTTTTATGCCATTCAAACTTAATTACTAACTCCTAAGCATTCATTTAGAATATTATATTATACATTTTAGATGGCAAAAATAATTTTAGAGGTTAAGTACCATCTTAGTTAATGTTCTGGATTTGTATTACTGTATTTATGAGCATTTCTATTTCAGCTGCATATTTGTGTAATTTTAAAAGCTTGCTGGTTAAAAGCAAAGCTCCATATATCACTGTATTAGTCCACAAACATTAGCGTCGCTGCATCAAAGAAAATGGACCAAAGTAAATATGTGTTGTGTGTCCCTAGTAGTGTGTAGTGGAGCAGTAATAGTGGTACACAGTGCAAAGTGAAGCAGAATGACTCGTGCAACACAAGTCTCTCATGCATAATGCATCGGTCCTCCCGCCTCTTTAAAACAGGGAACTGTCACTCCTGGTTAGACCCAGCCCTGAACCGATTACTGTGTGTCCCCTCGCCCAGGCCCATCCCTACATTAACATGTCTGTTTCCATCACAGCGCCGCACCACTCGCCCTCTACAGGGACAGGCTGGTAGAAATAACTGTGTGTAACATGTTGGCACAACAGCAGTGGCAGGGCTAATCATGGTATGCACACATCAGTGTTTCAAGATTCGAAATTCAAGATCATATGCACAGCAGCTACAGTGTAGATATGGCAATGACATAATTAGTGTATATTAAAATAAATAAATTGTAAGATGCAAACAGATTAATGCTTTAGGTTTCCCGTGGTTTTGTATTTTTTCACATATGTTTTAAAGTATCTTGGCAAGTGGGAAAAACGTAACATATTACGCACGTTCCCCTGTTGGACAGCTGAAAATCTTTCCTTCAAGTCCACATATATAGACTATGTTTTCCCACATTTCTGTGAAATAAATGAAAAAGGAAAATGAAGCAGTTAATAGAAACCCAGCACTGTAGTAATTGCATTGTGTAAGAGACTGTAAAGTTAATTTGTATCAGAAATGCTTGTCCTGTAGCCTTTTATTTTACCAGACAAATTGGTGTTTTGGTTTTGTAACAACCAAATAATATCAAAAAGCATTACTGCAATCTAACTGCATATTGAAAACAAAAAGTGAAGTTAATTGTCATTTTTGTATAATTGACCTTGGAGTGGGGAGGACTGAGGATTTTCAAAGGATGGAGGTATAACAGCGGATGCCCCCACCCATTATGGAGGATTTTAGGAGCCACCAAGAACTTTACTTGGAATACCCAACTGAACAGAAACCAAGTAGTTGACTGAACTGAACTACATTTCTTCAAAATAAGATAAATCCGCTGCCTGTTCCCTCCTCCTTACAGCTCCTAGACCCAATGGGACATGTACATAGAGATGGTAGTTTATACCTGTATTTGTATTCATTGGAATAAATCTATGCTGTCTATTTTCATAAAGTATTACTTATCCTGTTTACAAGGCCTAGAGTTAGGATTCTGGTGTATAACTTTGTATTTATTTTTCAAGTATGCATAATTAATCACATTAATCTATCAAATGATATTGATTGGACCAGACTAATTAGACCTAATAAAGTTTCTTCTCTCTGCTTGGAAATATGTAACCAAACAGTTTTAGTTCATAATAATGTTGAAAATGTATTAGGATTTGGAGGGAGCTATCAACTACTATTGCATTAAATTCCCACAAATTCTTGGTAAGAGGTCTGATTAAGAAACACAAGTGAAGACACCTGTGTGGTTTGTTCTGAGGCCCTTAACATTTTCATATTTATCCTAAAATCACTGATGCCAACAAAACACGTTTTTGCAGCAGCAACATTATCCATCGACAAAATGAACCTAGTTTTTAAAAACGAATCATATTGAATCCTTTATGATTGATATAGCATGCTGAATCAATTGAATCAATTCAATAATAGCAAATTCAAACAAGGGTCAGCATGTGGTGAGTGCTCACCCCCGACGTTTACCACTTGCATTGTAACTGTTATTGTATGTATACTCTTGCTGCATGCAACAGGGGGAACAGCAGAGACAAAGTAAATGATAGACTTGCTGCACTAAAAGCTTTATTAGCAACATTATATTCTCCCAGTAGTCCAACATGCATTGTTATAGTGTTTAGAGGTTTACAAATGTGACTACAGGTTGGAAAAAGAGATGTTAGCATTTGTAAAAGCTCCTACCAGAACCCTGGCAATAAGTTAGGCTTCTTTTTTAAGTGCTTTTCTTTCTTTGTATCGGCATTTGAGCTGAACTGTTTCTGAACTTGTCTGATGTGCATCATTTCTGCTGGATGCCATTTGTTACTCAACATTAAGAAATCCAACCTCTACCCAGTTTACTTCCTGTCTGAGATTCTGGTTGTTGCTCATAAGCCCCATCCTCCTGGTCTGTGCATTTGGAAGCAGGAGTGACATTCTGCCTTTGGATGGTGAAGGGGAACGGTGCCAGGGCAGCAGGATGAGGACTAGGCAGTCACTGTAAGCAGTCAAGCGCTTATTCATGAAATGAAATGACTCTCTGACAATGGCACTGCTTTGCTTTTGAAGCAGCCTGTCTTTTCTGAACTGTAAATCCTTTGGCTAGCACCTCTTCCCAGGCTGCCCCTCCCTGCTCGTTGCCCCCGCTAACTGCAGAAATGTGATTGCAAAGAGCAAGCCTTTCTTTCCTCCACACAAAGAAACAGGATTTGCCATCAACATTTTCACACTCTTATGAAAACCCTGACGGGATAGAGCAAACACTGATTTGATGATAGCTCCTTTTCCCCCCTGAATGCATTTAGAGTGGGAGCAAGGTGACTTTAAGCTCGGCTCCAGTCACATTTCCATTGCAAAGTGAAGTCAAAGTGATTCCACCAGAGTGCTGCTAACTGTCAGCCGTGTGGAAGTAAGCCGTATGAATATCAGTTTAGTTATAGAAGGTCTTTCAAAATATTCATTGTAAGGAAATGGATTTGCTATTTACATTTAGTTAAGTTAGAAGTCAGTAGTTGTGGGGGGCAATGAGAAACGTCACCTCTATTCTTGTTGACATTTATATTTCTTAAAAATGACTAAATACATATTTTCATTCATAGCATGTTATGTCATGCAGTGTTTCTTTTGAATTTTTGAAAATTATTAAGAAGTAGAACAGGACCAACATTGTCAAACATGTTGATGTTGTAATGAGGCCTGCAGTAATGATTTATGCTTGCAATACAATGTCGTTCAAAGCAAAAAGACCTCGGAAGTTATGGGCAAGCACACTTTTTCTCTCCTTTTGATTTTTGTGTGGTTATTTTTCATAAGAGCAGGATAACCAGAGTGAGGCCCGTCTTAGTCCCGACCACAGGAGTTGAGAGCGGAGGAGAAGAGGAGTGGCGTTGAGGAGGTGCAAACTGGGAGTTTAGAAAGGCGCTATCTGCAGTACATGGTCTATCAGCCGGAGTTTTCGACACTGGAGTACACCCATAGAAACGCCCAACATGTCAACTGGTTCGCGCCGCCATTCAATTACACTTTCTTAATAGTCATTCAGGGGAGTCGAGCAAGTAAAGCAAACTGACCGTCAGAGTAACACCCTACATTTTGCTAATAAAAACACACAGTGAGGTTGTTTAATCCCGTAAAAGCAGTTTCCTTATGGATGACTCGCAGACTGTCATCCATCGATCCTTCTCTCACCACTTCTTTCTGACAGGCTGACTGACAGTCCGTGAATAGAAGGGACCGTTTATGAAAGGGGATTTATATCTTCTTTATTTTTTAACTCGTATTGACACAAAAAGAACTGTGTTTTTGTGGACTATTTAAAACAAATGTTTGGAAAAATAAACCCTGGAGTGAACTTTTTGATTTGATTGATCATTATGGGTTAACCTCTTAAACCCGAAGTACGCCCACGTGGGCCCCCCCCCACAGTATTTTTTGAGTCTATGTCTCTGGGCTTCTTAACATTTATGAAACTATTAATGTTCCATACCCTTTTAAAGTTAAGAAACTCCGCTAACTGACAATATGAAC
>CALSBZ010046613.1:20450-33345 GCA_943591055.1 Gobionotothen gibberifrons
TTTTTTTTAGCTAAAAATGGTTCATATATTCAGTTAGCGGAGTTTCTTAACTTTAAAAGGGTATGGAACATTAATAGTTTCATAAATGTTAAGAAGCCCTGAGACATAGTCTCGAAAAAATACTGTGGGGGGGGTCCACTGGGGGGTGTTGGAGCAAAACCACCTGTGGCGGGCCTCTCCCCACCTGTGCTCCGCGCCGTTCGTTGGATGAGACTGGTCAGATTTAATAAAGAAGGAGTTCAAACACCGGAATGAAAGTTATAACAATAATCTGATTTAATGGTAAAAAACACAATACAAGTTACAGAGTACCCTGGGTCTTTCCTCTGGGCCCCCAGTTCCACTGCCGTGCGATACAGATATCGGGAGCGGCCAGTCCGAACCAGAGGCATTTTGCATGACAAAACATTCAGTTTACATAGACATGTTTGGGGGCGGAGTTGTATCGTTTCTTCCGCCCCATTTTACTCCTAAGCGAATCAGAGAGTTTGTGGGGAGGAGCGGAGTCGGATGCTCCCTCCCTAGGTGTTATCTACTGGTGGATTCGCTCCGGGGCGGGCCCTCGGCAGCGAATCAGAGTTCTGGGAACAAGGCGTTCTTCTTGTGAACAGAGCGTGAGATCTTCAGAGAGACCCAAGGACAGAATCACTTCTTATCTTGCACCTGTATTCACTCCTTTACTTTCCCAGACAATCAAACATTGTACACGGATATATTGTCACAGATATATGGGTGCTTTGAGATTATATGGACCCCAAAATGAATCTTCAAAGAATATGTGTGTGTGTGCTAGATGTCTAAGTCAGCATGTAAGTGGGGATGTGTGTGTGTGAGCTGATTATAATATGTGTGTGTGTGTGTGTTGCTCTCCTGACTGTTATCTTACAATGCTCTCATAGGGAGGGCCGCATCCTCCAAGTACGACCTTGGCAGGATGTTCCCGTGTGGTACGACAGGTCGAGGAGTGTGCACAGAGGCGAATGTGTGTGTGTGTGTGTGTCAGAGGCATGAAACCAAAATGATTATATATATGATTACTTGAAAACAGTTCAGAATAATGCATGTTTACTTCAAAACAGTTTAGGACAATATCTGATTACTTTAAGGGTCACTAAATGTATTGCATTCACACATTCAAAATGCCATGTTTACTGCCAAGGAAACAGGAATTACAGGAATTCATCTAATCCCTTTGTTTTTCCACATTTGTTTTCATAGTGATGGAGATGAGGATGAAATGGCTTCTGGACCCCCACCATTGTCTACTTTCACCCAACCCACACCTGCCTCACCCTCACATTCCTCAATGTCTGCCTCATCTTTCACTAGAAAGAGATCTGCACCAGTATTGGCCACTCAGCCTGCATCCAAAAAGCACTCACTTCCAAAGGTACCATCGTCTGCTTTCTACCAGCTTTCTGCAGCGTCAGACACATCTGTAAAACCCAGGAAGGAAATATAACACTCCCCCCTACACCAGTGAACATCCAGGGAGCAGACATTGAGTGGGAGACAGGAGAATGGCAGCCAAGCTGTCCTCCCTGCTGGACAATGTGTCCCACCCCCTCCAGGACACCCTGTCCTCACTGTGCAGCACCTTCAGCGACAGGCTGCTGCACCCCCGCTGTCTCACGGAGAGATACCGCAGGTCCTTCCTTCCGGCAGCGGTAAGACTTTACAACCAGCACTGCCCCTAGTAGACCCCCCCCCCATACACACACCACAACACAGACTATATCACTCCTTGCTGCTAAATACAAACCAACTTTGTGTTATATGTGCAATATATATATGCCATTAATAACTGTCATTTATACCTGGCTGCTAAACCCTTGTCTACTTGATTTGTAGATTTGATTTGGATCTGTATTTTTGAAAATG
This sequence comes from Gobionotothen gibberifrons, assembly GCA_943591055.1. NCBI lineage: Eukaryota > Metazoa > Chordata > Actinopteri > Perciformes > Nototheniidae > Gobionotothen > Gobionotothen gibberifrons. The sequence goes on from CALSBZ010046613.1 coordinate 22,332, forward strand.
ATGTAACTTTTTTTGTTTTTATCTTTTTTTTTTTGCATATTGTTTATTGTATTATAACGTAGTACTTTTTTAGCATGTTGTTTATTATATTATAACGTAGTACTTTTTTTTAACCCATTTAAGATATGCAACACTAAGCTGTCTGTGGCTCTTTCCTGCTGTAACGCTGCAAATTTCCCCTCTGTGGGACTAATAAAGGTATTCTGATTTTTTTATTTTTTATTATTATTTCTTTTTACAACAGTTGTATTTGGATGGAATGAATACCTATAGTGAAAGTTCAAAGTAAATAAATGATTTTTACAGTGAAAAAGGTCAAATGGAACTGACGATTCCCAAATTACCCAGAGGTGAGTCCGCCTGGACTTTATTTTTCTAAATCTCTCTAAAAAGGTCAAATTTCACTTGTTTTGCATCAATCTTGATACAGGGTACTTATTATATGTTATAGTTTGGATTCCTAAAGCTTTTAGTCTACTATCCCATCATTCAAGGGTGGTTTTCACTATAAGTAAAGGGTTTTTGTTTTTTTTCATTAGAATTTACATGTTTTTACTATGTTCCATCTGAATTTACTTTAAAATAAAATAAAAATATATTGATTCTGACACTTCTACATCCAACTCACAGATGTAACCTTGCTTTGAGAAAAATAATTATTAATTTACCCCTTTTAGAAGTGAAGATATATCATTTGTTGTGTTAGTGGCATTTTCGAGCCTGAAACCTGAAAAACAGGCTCAGGGCTTAAGAGGTTAAGGGATTTTTGTGGAAGATTTAAATATTGGATCTGGTCTGAAGCCCCTTCTCTCTCCTGTGTGAAGACCCTCTTTCCTCTGCTGTTCCTCTGCACCTCCTGTTTTTACTTCCTTTCCTCCTTCCTCTTTATGTCTCTACGCAGGGTTGACCTATTTTGAAAGTGTGGGGGGGGGGGGGGCAGCAACAAGTTCAGCCACTTTTTGGAAATAAATTGTCTATCTTAGTCATTCATGCTAATCTTTAGCTAAATTAGTCAGATGGTTTTACACCTTGCTGAATAACCAACCTCTACATTTGCTTTGACATTGCTGTAATTATACCTGACATGTTGAAAATGTACTTTGACAAGCCAAACTATTTATTTATTGTGAAAAAACATATTAACCACTTTACCATGTGCTTCTCTCCATCACAGCCAGGTAGAAATGAAGGGTGCTTCCTGGATTGATGGTCACATGACAACAAACATGCACAGTTACCTAGATAAAGGGGGTGGGTCGACTTACCCACTGGCTCATCTTACCCCACTCTCTGCTACAAGTACAAAAAAAGTGACGCACTAGCAAGAAAAAAGAGAAAAACATAATGGAATGTTAACATTAAACTTGCCTTGCTAGGTACTTAAAAAATAAAGATTAAGAATGTTTGATTTGATTGTTGAATGCCTATAACAAATGTACAACCCCACTACCATAAAACCTACCATCTGATGTTTGGTTCCACATGTTTTGCTGCAATACATTTGTTTTCCCCTTTGTGCTCAATTACAGACATCAGGGTGGTTCTGCTGGAGTGAAGCTCCCTGCTGTTTGGTTAGCATCTGTCGTTTGATGAATGCAATACTGCTGAGTGAACAGGTAGAGTCACAGACCTTTAACTGGTGCTGTATCCTACGAGTGTTCCCCCTTAACTGTATCCCAGAGGCTGTGTAAAAACTTTGACTCATGTCTCTGTGTAGCCTATTGCTTTGAAAAATGATCAAAGTGCTGAGAGCTAGTGAGGGCCATGAAACAGACAGCCAGCCAAACATCAATTTGTATGAATCAAGCAGCCAATTCTCTCAGGGTCAGGAAGGTTGTCCTCTGTGTGCTTCAAAGTAAGAGCTAATGATGCCAGAAGGCCGTGCTTTGTGAGAGGGACTTGGTGTGAGGTCAATTATTGTGACCTAAAGCCCACAGTAAACCAATTAGACATTAGCACCAGGCTGTCAGACTGCTGATGAGGGGTTCAGTTAACCACACACAAGGAAAGAGTTCAAATATCCAGTCACATATTATGGTGTTCAGTGGGACCACAGTCCACACTGCATAACAAATGTGCTGGTCTGTTTTTGTCTTATTAGTTATAATTGTATACCCTCTATAGCAGTGTTTCTCAAAACGTTTTCATACCAAGGACCACTTAACCAATACAAAAACACTTGTGGACCACCTAACTCCACAAATATCGAAAATCACATCGTTTTTCTAGAACAGATTACAAATCGCCTGAAAATGGTACAAACAAGTGGCAACATGTGTGACGAAGGTGTTGCACTGGGCTATATCATGCAATCGAAAGAAACTTAAGCTCGCTCCATTGCGGAGATATTCCCGCGAGAGTGCGGAAAACTTAAATGTATTTATTTATTTCAAATGTGAAATGTTACCAATATACTCACGGACCACAAGGGGGCGCTCACGGGCCACCAGTGGTCCGCGGACCACACTTTGGGAAGCACTGCTCTATAGGATGCAGATGATATAAAGCTACACATATAGCATCCTCAAAAAGCAACAGCTAGTGCCATTTCTTTACATCTGTTGTGACCCTTTTTGAGGGTATAGGATAGGTTACAAATATTTGTAGGTTAAGTTTTCCTATACGTTGCTAACTGTAGGAAGGAAGGTTCCACTCGGTGGGTGACAAACTCCTTGGGGTGTCGGTAAGAACGCAGGAGTCTTGGTAGCGGTTAATTCCTTTTACTTCAGATATCAACACAACAGTCACAGTATTACAGCCATGGAGCAGGTGTAGCAGGATGTATGTGTGTGGTCTATGAGAGAGAAATACAAAAGTACAAGTATAATTAGAATCTATTATTCCAATATATTATACAGTGAAAATATGCATAACTTTCGCCTTAATAGTACTAAATAACATATTCTACAAGGGTAATTGACTGCTCAACAGGCAGGTTGTAATAAAACCATTCCACATAAACATGAAATATACTGCCCAGATAGTTCCTTTAATTTACAGTAAAAAAGGTTAATATGCCATCTAAACATTAGAAATTGCCAACAGGGTCAAACATAACATTTCAAATGGAGAAAGGTACAGCTACATAGTGCTTTAAAATGTGTATTCTGCCTAATGTTCTGCCCTTGATGTAATACATTTACATTAATGTGTGTGTGTGTCTGTGGTCTGTGTGCGTGTGGTCTGTGTGTGTGTGTGTGTGGGGGGGGGTCTGTGTGTATGTGGTCTGTGTGTGTGTGTCTATGATCTGTGTGTCTGTGGTCTGTGTGTGTGTGTGTCTGTGGTCTGTGTGTGTGGTCTCTGTGTGTGTGTGTGTGTGTGTGTGTTTTTGGCACGAGCATATTTTGTATGTATTATTTGTTATTAATAAACACGAATACAGTTTAAAAGGGGAGTGATTTGTGTACATAAAGAAAAAGAAAATCTGCTTACAGTTCTGTTTCATATAGATGTTGAGAGATGTATCCATAGATCTCTTAATTTTGCTCTCAAAGTGCACCAGATTGATGCCTTTAACTTCAATATTAAAAAAAAATCTCAAATCATATCAAAAAGGTTGCCGACCCCTGCTCTAATATCTCCAATAAAGGCCCTCTGGCCCAACAATACCTTTAGAAGAATCACATGAAAAATATGTACACAACCCAAACACACAAACAGGAACATTTATTTAGTTTGGAATTTGCAATTGGAAAAAAGTTTGCTAATATATTTATAAAACAAATACAAGGGTGAATTCTGTTGACAATGGCCGGGAACTTTACATTAAAAAAAATGGCATCCAAGTATCAGTGATTTTAACCCAGGATGCTGACAACAATATACTGCCTCATCAGTGCTTACCTTTTTCAACAGATGAGGAACAAGCCCTGCATGAGATCGTTAGAACTCGTATTGGAAACACATTGAACGCACACATTGTTTTTTTTAATTCATCATCACTGATCAAAGTTCTGGTAACATGGAAGTCTTGGCCTGGTAGACTAGAGGGAATCTGTCCCTTTATTAATCCTCATATGGAGACATAGAGTACTCATTACAGCATTCATTATACCTTGGCCAGTTATTGCTGAGAACATCAAAGAACGATATAATATATCAAGGAAGCTAATATCAGACTTTTACATATAGTGTTTTTGAAGCTACAAACCATAATCTAACATTACATCCAAATGATTTGTTACTTTTCAAAACATGATTGTGCACATACTGTGTGAATGGGAACACATCAGTGTATACATCGGCACATTGCTGCATTATGAAGGGTTTACATGCAGCCATCGCTCCCTAACCAATTTACCAGAATAGGATTAGACAGAGGAATTCCTGGGTGGATAGTTGGAGATGCTATCAGCATATAATTGTATACCCTCAGTGTGGGGGGGTCTGTGTGTGTGTGGGGTCTGACATATATATATATTTTTTCTCAGGTACCTGGCAACCGGTGACTCATACAGGACCATAGCATTCAGCTATCGGGTCGGGCATGCAACAGTGGCTGTCATCGTCAAGGAGGTTGCCGGTGCCATCTGGACCGCTCTGGTTGAGGAGACCATGCCGGTACCACAGACGGAGGACTGGAGAGCCATCGCTGCTGGGTTCCAGAAGTGCTGGAACTTTCCGAATTGCGTTGGTGCCATTGATGGGAAGCACGTGGTGGTCCAGGCTCCGGCAAATTCTGGGTCCCTGTATTTCAACGACAAGTCCACCCACTCCTTGGTACTACTGGCTGTCGTGGATGCCCAGTACCTCTTCAGGGTAGTGGATGTTGGAGGATTTGGAAGGAGCAGCGACAGTGGGACAGTTGTGTGTGAAGGCCACCTGTGTGTTGCACAACTTCCTCCGCAGGAAGACGATAGGAAGGAGATCACGCACACCTATCGCAGAGTCCACGGATGAAGCTCCAGCTACTCCAACCCTGCGTGATGCACCGAGGATGGGCTCCAACAATGCCACACGCAGATCCATCCAACTGCGGGACACCTTCTGTAGCTATTTCAATGAGGAGGGTGCAGTGCCATGGCAGCCGAAATGTGGTGTAGGGTCACCATGGCTCTTTTAAGAGCCTCGAAACCAAAAGCTCTTTTAACCTGTTACGCCTGAGAGACCCCGGTACCGGGGCACTCCAGCAACATCTTGCAGGAAACAGTGTCTGAGGGCATGTTCATTTAATAAACTATGAATGTTTTACATCCATGTAACGGGAAGAAACTCATCTAACTGATCATTATTTTATTTGTTTTCCAAAAAAACAACACAATGCTAACGCTGAGCCTCTGAATTAGCAACGAGCGAAAAATGCTAACAGATTACTGCACCGAAATTCACTCACAAAACCTTATTATTTATATTTGCACATCCAACAACCCATCGTTTCACATCGTGAGGAGACACAGAATCGAAGGGTACCCTCATTATCACTCAATTATACGAAATCGCGACTTTATAAACAAAATCAGACATCAAAACATGTGACGCTAGGTAGCTAAAAATGCTAACATGGCTCACCTGTGTCTTTGTCTGGTCAAACGTGGTCGTCAATGGCATTAAAACGATAAAAACGCTGCTGAAGTTAATCCATAGGTTAATCCAATGTGTCTGAGTCCCTTTGAAATGATTTCTGATAATCCATGAGCAATAAACCTGCTTTTCGGTTTCCAGATGTCAGAGCGAGAGATAGGTTCACTCTGATGCAAAACTGCGTCCGCAAAGCCCCCACCTTTTTGTTTTACCATGTGTGTGAGTGGGGAGAGTCCCCTTCGATTCTATTGGCTCTAACGGTCAGAAAGAGATGTGAATCACCAAAATCGACCAATGGATTCCAGAGAAACGGTAAAACCCCCATTTCCACCCAAATCACCTCAGAGGTGGAGTTTTTTTGGCTAAACCTCTCTAAAAAGGTCATATGTCACTTGTTTTGCATCAATCTTGATACAGGGTACTTATTATATGTTGTACTTTGGATTCCTAAAGCTTTTAGTCTACCATACCATCATCCAAGGGTAGTTTTCACTATAAGTAAAAAATAATTTTTTACAGTTTTTTACTATGTTCAATCTGAATTTTCTTTAAAATAAAAAACATCTATATTGTTCTGACTCTTCTACATCCAACTCACAGGTTTATCATTACTTTGAGGAAAAAGATTATTAATTTAACCCTTTTAGAAGGGAATATATGGTCATTTGTTCTGGGAATGTCATTTTCGAGCCTGAGACCTGAAAAACAGGCTCAGGGCTAAACTGGTTAAGAGCTACCCATATTTTCTTTAAAAAGCAAATATTCCTAATGAGCCATTTTAAAATCAAACATTCCTAATAAACATGTTTCTAAAATTGATATTATGATATGACTAAAAACCTTTTTCCTTCAGCCCTGTTTTTACTGATAAACCACTCATAATTTCAATAGGTTTTCACATGAACAATTATACAAAAGACAGCACATTATATATCGACATACATGAAGCTTCTGTATCTTCCGTATGTTGCAACTGACAAACGACATGAACAAGTGAAGACACAGTATAGCCATAACATACTTTAAATAACTTTTATTTATAATAATATGTAATATTGTGAGTGAAGTGTGTGCAGTGATGAGTGTAAAACATGTAGTGTGGATCATTATGGCTGTAAATAACAAAAAACAAAACTAGTCGAAGGGGAAATTCTCCCAGGGGAAGCTGATCCACCTTCAGGTGCTGGGCTAACTGTCACTCCGACCGACTCCGTGGACTTTTTCTAGTAGGGTGCAACAGCGCTAGTAGACGTCAATGAGCGAGACGACGAACCTGACACGATTTTCCCGTGGCGGGTGCAACCATTTGTTTTCTTTATTTGGGGGGGGGGGGGAGTTCATTCTAAACTGTTGAGTAAAACGTTTACACGAACTATGGAGAAATGTCCCCAACATTTATAATCAATATTTAAAAAAATATTATTAATAAATTAATTGCCTACATTTAGGGTGGCAAGGCATTTTTCTGAGGTGGCCACCCCGTAGAACCGCCAGTGCTCCCTGCTACCACTTCCCATGACACCAAATCCTAAAACTGATCACATTTCCATCAGCCTAAACTGGAGTTTCTATTTTTACCAACCTCCTAAAACAAAGAGTGACTAAAGTAGCCTATAAGATAAATAGCCTGTGTTAATTGTTTATTACGTAACAGTGTAAACAATTAAGAAAAACTGTAATTTATATCTTCATATTGAAGTTGATATATTTCAGAAAGTGACCAATCGTGTTTTATTGTGTCGCTTATTTTTGCATCAGGTGAACAGATTAAAAAGACAAGCTGACTGACACTATTGTTGAAACTATTAAATGATAGGTCTATTCCCTTTATCTTCAGGTGCCCTGGAAGCTATATGATGTAGGGCAGGGGTCTCCAACCTTTTTTAGGGTGAGAGCTACTTTCAAAAAATAAAACAAGTCGTGAGCTACTTTTACTCCTCTTTTTTTTGCAGTGTATATATTTAGCACATGTTAACATTATTATATGCTTATCTTTAACCTTTGTGTGCTGTTTGGGTCTGTGGGACCCGTTTGCAGTGTTTACTAAAAGAAAATGTATGCAATTCAATTATTTTAACCTGCTTTATTTGGGGGTGGGCCTCACCTCCTCTGGGGGGGTCCGGGGGCATGCACCCCCGGGAAGACTTTTTTTTTAAATGTTGAAGTTAAATCCATCAATCTGGTGCACTTTGAGCACAAAATGAATTTATGGATACAGCTCTCAACACTCATATGAAAGGGAGCTGTATACTTTTCAATACTCCAAACATCTTTAGAATATGATCACAACCAATAAGAAATCATTTAAACTTGTGTATTCTTATCTTATGTTACCTAGTTAGCATTTTTTTCTTTCTATTTATGCATATTTTACTAATCACTCCCCTTTTAAATACAATATAGTACACATTGGACTGATTTCTTACTTTATTTGTTACAACTATTAAATAGATAAAGGTGTGCTCTCTCTCTCTGTCTCTGTCTCGTTCGCTCACAGAGACTGTGTGCTCCTCCTTGGCGACGACGGCTTGCGTTAAAAAATAATAATAAACATATTTGTAAAGTGGGGGGACACAAACAGGATTTCGAAAAGTGGGGGGACTGTCCCCCACTGGAAATTACGCTATGCGTGTGTGTGTGTGTCAAGTGCAATAAATATGCAAGTTGCAACACACACACAGTAAAACTCTGCCCCTCATGTGTTGTACAGTATAGGCTGGCATGACTAGGCTGTGTGTTCAATGGGGCTGTTGTAGTAAGTAGATAGAGTTCGCTATGATTGAGGTTTCGTTTATGCATAGGGTAGATTCTTTTAATTACATTTCCTTTATTTTTGGTGTATTTTTTACATTTTGGATTTGCTTGGCGAGCTACTTATTGAGGGCTTGCGAGCTACGTGTTGGAGACCCCTGATGTAGGGTCTATGTAACAACGGGGTGCCATTACTAGAGCGCACAATAATACATATCATTAATTGCAATATTGGCACACAGTTACATTATATTCATAGGTAATAAAAACACAGGAAATATTTATAAATGTATTTATTGATAACTGGTTTTGTTTGCTGATGTTTAACTTTCACAGTGCGGACGCTGGGCCGTTCCATCTCGCCATGTGGTACATAAATACGGATTAAGATGCGCATTCAGTTAGAACTAAACTATAGTATTATTATTGGTGGGATATTACATATTTGTGACACTCCTCAAAGTAAATGCAATGCAATGAAATGACTGATGTGAAAACTTACCTCTGCCTGTCTCTCTCTCCCAGGGTGTTCGGGCAAAATAGTTCCCGGGGACCCGCACCTCTATAAATAGTTCTGGGAGGGGACCGAAGTGGGAATCAGGCAGAGGGGAAGTTGGCATGTACTTTGGACATATGTATTAATATGTATGTATTTATTGGGTATTTATATAGTTATGGTTAATGGTTTGGTGTAGATATTTAATGTATTGTAAGTGTAAGCCTGTGTTAGTACATTTAAAATCAATGTTGATAAGGTGTAATTTGAATTAAATACAATATTTGATTTAAATCAGTTTTATTCTGAAAAACCGGAAGTTCACTAACTGTTAACTTGACACTTTTATTCTGAAAATTCGTCACTTCCGGTTAGCATTAGCATCTGACAGAATGCTACGGTTTCAAACCATGATAGAAGGTGAAATGACATGTGATGTTCTAAACTGAGCACACTGGGATTAGCACTCATTTATTGACGCTGAATAATGTGTAGCAGGGAATGTTTAAACACCACAGACACCAGAATGATGTAATTTAGCAACAGAAAAGGCACCACATGCATAGGACCCGCCCCCGATGACGCCGGCCAATAGGAGAAGACCTCAGAAGACAACAGGGAGGACAAACCAGAGAGCAGCCTCTTTCTGACCCCGGATACTGGACTGAGCAGACAGATGGGGAGAGTGTCTCCTTCCAATTTCATTTGTACACCACTGCATCTTTTGTTTAATTAAATGCTGTTAACTTTTATAAGCTTCCCTTGACTCTTTTCAGTCTCTCCTGCCTTCAGGGTTCGAAATCGCTTACACCTGTGAATGGTACGACCCAGCCAATCAAGGTCAGAGGCTTCTATAAAAGGGGGCCATACTGTGTTGGTGAGGTGTGGTGTGTGGTTTAGGGCAGCCATGTTTTGGGGAAGAAAAATATTCAATTTGAAACAACCTTTGGACTCAGTCTTCTCTCTTTGCCTCCATGGCCGCTCCGGCATCGTGACAGTCTATAAGGAAGGCATATAATGGCCGAAACGTCAGCTATTAATAAAGTCTTCACTGCAGAACAGTACCTGTAAAGTGCTCCTGCCTGTAATTGTACTTGTTTTTAGCCTTAAATAAATCATTTAAATTATGTTAGCATGCCGGAGCGCTGCTGTGATGCCTCTCTGACTCGCTCTCATCATCACTCATTGACAGTATTGATATATTTATTCATTTCTGCATTTAACCTCTTAAGCCCCACGGACCCGTGCCCGGGCCCGAAATCGCGTCATTTGCATGAAACAACCTCTAAGCAGTGGTTCTCAAAGTGGGGTCCGCGACCCCCCGGGGGTCCGTGGCACTCTGCCAGGGGGTCCGTGAAAAGTTTTCAGATTCATTAATTAAAATTATCATATCATTTTCTTTTTTTTTTTTTTACAAAAGGCTTCATAGTTCAACAAATAATATATATATTTTTTAATCTAAAATAGTTCATAGATTACATTCTAATCTAACAAATCTATACATTTAAAAATCAAGCGCGTCACCCGTTACCGTGGAAACAACAATAACTGGTGCGTCAGTCAGAGAGCGCCGCTGCTAGCATCATAGAGATATAACACGGCCAGCAAACTACGAAGATGGACAGATTTTTTAAACAACCGGTTACGGCTACAAATGAAGTAAATGAAAAACAAAAAACAAAAGTAAGGAAATACGATGAGGAGTATCTCCAATATGGATTTATTGAAGTGGAAGGGAAACCGAAATGTCTGATATGCCTGCATATCTAATATCTTTCTAATACATTTCTCTTGTGTTGTTCTTTCACATAACTAAGACTATAGAAGTGTAAAAAATAGGCTACGTCTACGGTGGCCCTGAAGTGCAAGACACCACAGCATTTCACAAAACACAACAGCATTTCACAAAACACAACAGCATTTCACAAAACACTACAGCATTTCACAAAACACTACAGCATTTCACAAAACACAACAGCATTTCAGAAAACACAACAGCATTTCAGAAAACACCACAGCATTTCACAAAACACAACAGCATTTCAGAAAACACCACAGCATTTCACAAAACACCACAGCATTTCACAAAACACTACAGCATTTCACAAAACACCACAGCATTTCAGAAAACACCACAGCATTTCACATTGGACGGAAAGGGTATTCCTTTAGGGAGAACACTTCTTGTTTGTGATTGGACAGAGCCAGCCAGAGAAGCACTGCTGTGATTGGTTGTTTTTGCTGCCA
>CALSBZ010046613.1:68345-108480 GCA_943591055.1 Gobionotothen gibberifrons
TGTCAACATTAACAAGGATTGAAGAAGATGACTCCATGAAGCCACATGTCAGAGCAAAAGCCAGTGGGTACACAGAGTCTCTCCTAAGGTTCGAGACAATACTGACCGCTCAGATCTTTCTCAGAATATTTGAAATCACGTCACCCCTCTCCAAGTATCTCCAAACCAGCGGCATGGACTTACTGACTGCCCATCGGTTAGTTAGGGACCCAAGAGAGCCTCAACAAGTGTGTCAGGGGTTTTGATGAGGTGAAAAGAGCAGCAGATGCATTTGTGGAGTGCCAATGGCAAGCTGCAGGAGAAGGAGGACTTGGTCCAAGCTGTGCTCCCAGAGAAACGGGTCAGGAGAAAGAAGGCCATGCCAGGTGAGTTGGCTGAAGATGAGCCTGTGTCAGACGCTGAGGCAGACTACAGGATCAAGGTCCACACTGTAATTCTGGACACAGTCACAGAGAGCATTCAGAGTCGCTATGCTGCAAATGGACCACTCTGCGCAGACTTTGCATGTCTTGATCCTTGGAATTTCCCTAAAATAAAGGAAATGGGCCTTCCAACAGAAGCATTGCAAAAGCTAAGCGAATGCTTGCAGAAGTATGATGAAAGAGCCACTGCTGGAAGACTGCAGGCTGAGCTGTCAAGCCTAGCCAACTGTTGGGAAAGACTTAAGATGCCCCATTTGGATGCATACAATGTCAGGACAACCGGAGGGGAGGATGGAAGAGAAGAAGACCTGGAGCTAGAGAACAATTGCAACTACTGCAAAAACGGTGCTATTTTTGTGCATCATGTCTTGTCACAGTACAACTTGCTGACTGATGCCTATCATGTCATTGGATTGGGCTACAAGTTCCTCCTAACACTGTCATTCAGTCAAGTTGCCTGTGAGAGGACCTTCTCCACACTGAAATATGTGAAGAATCGACTGAGGACCACCCTGACCCAGGAGCATATGGAGGCATTCATGCTCATGTGCACAGAGAAGGAGATTCTGATGGCTCTGGACACTGATGGAGTGATTGACTGGGTCGCAGAGACAAGTGAGCTGCTGCTATACCTGCTGGTGATGTAAGGTAGGACAGTCTCTTTGTTTTGGGGTTTCTGAGAGGGTATGTGCCTGTTGTATTCCTTGAAGTTGGTTATTTAATACTGGACAAGTGCTCTCATAATGACTATTAGAATCATTTGTTGGTTCGACCACATGGCATTGATTGAATATCTGAGCAAGCATGTGTGAGCGTCAATGCGTGTGTGTGTGTGTGTATTTTACGGTTGCCCTTTTCTTTTTTCTCTCTTGCTTCCTCCCAGGTGAAGTCAACGCAATAGGACACACCTGGGAGAGGCTGATATAAGGAGGACCTGTTTTGACCTGTGGGAGCAGCATGTGCATTGGCACTTCTTTTGTTTACAGCCAGGCACAGGCAACCATTTTTGACTGTACCCATTTGCTGTACTTTGTCCTTAATCCCAATTGTACATTCACGTTACTGACGCCTACATATCCACTTTAACACACTTCACACATGACACGGACATTTTTAAGAAACCTTAAATAAAGGAAGGTTTCATTTTGCACCTTACTCTTGTTGTCCATCTCTTTTATGTTATGGCTTGACCAGTGGCGTCGCCTGGGCTGGGCATTCGGGGCTTCTAGACCGACCATTTTTTGGAGCAGGAAACGAACCGGATTCCGGAGCTAACAGACGGCGCCGCTGCGTGAAGAGGAAAAACCGGTACTTTTCAGGCTCTAGCTCCGAGCCGGCGCTGAAAACACGTTGGTGTGAAAGGGGCAACATGTGTGTGTGTGGCAATAGCGCATTTAGTGTGATAGAGGCTGTAGGCTACAAGGGTGGCCTGCACACGTGGGCGGCGGGCCGGTATGTGGGCCGGTGCGTCTGAACGTCCCGGGCTGAATTTGTGTCCCAGTCCGCCCCTGCCCCTACCCGTCGCCTCAGGTCTGCTGATGATCTTACTACAGCCCATCCGGGTTACGCACCCTACACACGGTTCCGTTGTGTGCTTCTACGGAGACGCTTCCCATTCATTTTGAATGGGGTGATGTCACGCTTTGCCGAACTGCATTGTGATTCCGTTGCTTCGCATTGCCTCTGTTGCTCGCGCTGAAATTTGAGAAAAGTTCAACTTTTCAAGCGCCAACGCGACGGAACCGTGTGTGCCGCCTCGTACACACGGTTCTGTCGCATTGACGCTTGCCGGTGGGCGTATCTGGCTTGCGACCAACAACCAATCACATTAATCTCCCGCCCCGGACACACATGCACGCGGTTTGATTGGCTAGTGCTTCCGTCAACGCTTGAAAAGTTGAACTTTTCTCAATTTACAACACGAGCAACGGAGGCAAAGCGACGCGACGCGACGGAACCACGATGCAGTTCGGCAAAGCGTGAAGTCACCCCTTTCAAAGTGAATGGGAAACGTCTCCGTTGAAGCATGCGACGGAACCGTGTGTAGGGTGCGTAACCCGGACGATAAGCTCCAGACCGGGGGGCGACAGAGCCTTCGCAGCAGCCCCCCCCTCCCTCTGGAACTCCCTCCCCAGCCACATTTGTTAAGCCAACCTTCAAAAAAGCCCTCAACACTCACCTGTTCTCTCTTGCAACCTAAAGTTATCTGACCGTGCTGAAGTTTTTTTGTAAAGCGTGTATCGAGGTTTGTATAGTTTTAGGCTGGTGATGTCATCGTTGACATCTGAAGCCTCGCTCCCCGTCCAAACCACGTGACGTTCAGATCTTGGCGCGAGCTTGTGACATAAACCCATGGGATTCAAAATGTGTGGTTACATTGAGGGGAGCTTTGGTTGTTTCACAGTTTTGGTCCTTGGATAATTTTGCTAGTGGCTAGGATGGAGCCAGCAAGGAAGAGAAGGACTTCCCCTGTACAGGAACACTTTGATCTGATTTCTCCAAATACTGTAGGCTGCATACAAAGTTTCATTATTACAGATTACAGAAGGTGCGAATTTAAAAAAAGTGTGTCAAGTGTCTGAGTTCTTAACAAGATCTGGATGAGGCCTTGGTGAATTGTGAAGATTAGCCCTTTAGTGCTGTGGAGGATGTGGGGTTAGGGAGTTTGTGGCCAAATTAGATCCTACTTAAATTCTCCCCAGACGGCAGGTGTGATAAGCGTTATGTATAAAACACAATTATTATTATTTTTAAGCAAATGTACAATTAACCAGTATTGTTTCCCCTTTGGGCTATAAAGGGCATGAAGGAGCCAAAGTGTGTCCAACAAAAGAAGCAGTCCAAAGCTGAAAGCAGAAGGTGGCCGCAGTGAGCCCCGGATGCACACTGCTGGAAACTTGGCAAGAGTGGAAGCCCCCCTCATGGAGGAATGGGGAATCAAAGACAAGGTGACTGGTTAGATCAGGGGTCTGCAACCTGCGGCTCTTTCAGCCCTCTGCTCTGGCTCCCTTGAGCTTAGACAAAAATAAGAAGGAAATAAAATACAAATATTTGTAGGACTATTTATGCAGTTGCAGTCACAGCAACAAAGCAGTTTTGCATCTCCTCCTGAGAATAATAGTAGCGACGAAGACGAGCAATATCACCCTGGGACACGCCCCAAAACGAAAACACCCAAGAAAACCAAGAAAACTTAAAGAACCAAGACTGTTGCATATACCTCCATGCCATTGATAGCGGCTGGAAAAGGAGGATTTCAATACCAACCATGGACTCACAGGGAAATGGAAGCATTAGTGGGAAAGCTGCCTCCACTCACAAAAGGAGGTCAGAAGTGGGTGACTGATCTGGAGAGATACACAGCCCAAGACCACCTGTGCTTGGGGGACATGAGGGCCCTACTTGGACAGATTGAAGGACGACTTGAGGCAAAAGCAATAGATACTGAGGCCAATTGCACGCATGACCCAGATGACACTCCATTCAACCACATCAGGTCGAATTTTTGGGCTGCAATTCGTCACATCTACCCGACAACACAAAGTTTACATGCTCTCACAAGCTTAAAGAAGGAGCCGGGGGAAGACATGCATGCATTCTTGAAGAGATGTGAAGAAGTGTGGGAGGCTTGCACGGGTGAACGACATGATCTTTCTCCATCTGTTGAAATGTTGTGGAACAACGCTGTCATAAAAGCCCTTCCCCTAGCAGTGCAGCTACGCCTGGAAGAAGTGGTGGGATTGGACAATAGAACTGCTGAACAATGGAGACAACATCTAATTCACCACGATCACAGATACCAGGCAACAAGGACGAGACTTGATGAAGAAAACAAGATCCTAGCAAGGAGACTCTTGAAGATACAAATAGCTGAGAAAGATACCGAAGCCAATAAGAACAAGAAAATGGCAAGGCAGATGCCAGCTGTAGCTGAGAAGGCCATACTAACAGAGAAAACAGGGCAGACGCCTACAACAGTTCAAACTCAGATAGTGCCAGAAAATCAGATGCAGAACCAACAGAGAGGACGAGGAGGCAGAGGCAGAGGAAGAGGTCTCCGGTTTCAGGGATGTTACCATTGCAGCCAAATGGGCCATTGGTCCAGAGATTTTCTGCAACTACTAATGCAATACCCACCACAAGCACTAGACTGCGATCCTACACAATTTCAGCAGCCCCAGACGCAGCAGTATAATCCCCAAGTACAGCAAAAGCAACCACCTGTGTATGCTCCTGTCCAACTACAGCCACAAGCACCCATGTACCTGCCTTCACAGTATCAACAGAAGGGAGGTCCCAGTGGTGGCAGAGGATACCAGGGACAACCAAGAGGAGGAGGATTGCCAAACATGAACCAAATGCCACCGACAGCTTGGGATCAACCACAACAATGAGGAAGCTCAGAGGGCCAGACCACCAGGTGATGCATCTTCAGCCCAGAAGGGTATCTTGAAATCCAGCTACATTGAGCCACATCTGACACCACAGGAGGGAGAGGTTGAATGTTATTTAAGAGATAGTGAGTAGCATATTGCATTTAAATATTAAGCATCCACAGATTATAATTAGCAAAGTAGAACATTAAGCAGACTCTTTTTGTAATTATGAGAAGGATAGAGATTACGAGTGATGTTGTTCCCCCACACAGAAAACTATTGAGTCCACACAGCTAGTGAGGTCAAGACTATGGGTTTCCACCCAAAATATGAAGACGGAGGATCCTTACCAAGTCCTCCTGTTTACACCGACTGCAGTTCAAGGGACGGCGATACACCAGACGAGAAGCTGTTGAGACCTGAAAACAGAAACTCGATTCTGCTGTGGTGAAGTCTGGCTACAAAAGGAGGTGTGCCGATAGGGTCGCTTGTCTCAAACCAGTGAAGAAGTCAACAAGAACCCAGCAGAACTAGAGAGTGACTGTTAGAGGGAGAACAGAGACGGAGCGACAGAGACTGGCACAACATTTTCCAGCCAGTACATAGATAGACCCGTCAGAAGACCGGGGCTATGTATAAAGGGGAACTTCATTTATTGTTAGTGGAAGTGTCGTTTTTTTAGTCAACAATTATGATTTATGGAGTCAGATTACATTTTTCTCATAGACACAATTTTATAATAAGTCTGAAGTATCTGTTTTAAGGCATGAGATGCAAACTAAATAGAATAACACTGGTTGAGAGCTAAGATGAAGGAGTTCTAGGGTTTTTACAACAGTTTCAAAAATCAGTCTTTATCTATTTATTCTTGAGTGACTTTACTGATTTATAATGTAGTGCGTAAGACAATATCACATTTTGAGTGAGGGGCACCAGCCCTTCATGTTCTCTGCATGTCACCCTCTGTGAAAATAGTTCGTATTTTCCCTCTAGTTTAGAGAAATATTATGTTATCATATGTTGGTTCAGCAGTGTCAGACAAGCCTCTAATCCTAGAATTATTGAGATGCATTAGCGAAACCAGGGGTATTGTCTTTCGCAGAAACAATGATGCATAATACCATGACTGAAGCCGTTATTGAAACAAGTAAACTATTTGTTGTACTAATGGCAGGTTTTTAGTGAATATGTTTTTATACCATACATCATATGATATTTTTGTACGCCCTATGGGTACAGGGAGAAGTTATATTTATTTAATACAACGTTATGGGTTTTACATGTCCTGTTCATAATAGGGTAATCATTGCGATATTAATTGAGCATGTTATGCTCAAAGGAGGGAGTGTCATGATTATTCAGATATGTTGATTTCAGTGACGTAGTAGTTAATAAATAATAACAAGTAGTTAACAACAACAGGTATGCCGAAGTTTGGGCCTTCTCCAAGGAGGGAGTGGTCCAGCTTTGGATATCAGACAAATTGAAGTGTATGAATATATCAAGGCTCCGAGTAATATTATCCAAGTCTTGTCTACACAGGTTCAGAGAACTGCAGAGACACCAGACGAGACACCAAAAGAGACTCCTGTTCGGCCAGGTGATCGGGTGAGGGTGAAAGTTCACAAAAGACAGTGAGATTGAACCCAGGTGGTCGGAACCGTGAGAAGTTGTAACGAACTTCACATGCGTTTAAAAGGTAAAGATAAAAGGAGCAAATTGACACCACCTCACACATTGTCACCCTTCACTGGCAACTTCCAGAAAGTTATTGGAAGTTAGGACTGATTTGGCAGAGCTGGAACAAAACAATAAATAGAATTAAGATAGAAACAGCTCAATAGATGAATTGTCTGTAGATTTGTATAGATAGTACACTAAAGTGAAAACCAATTTTTTGTTTTACACCTGAAAAATAGTCAAATTTAGAACAAGTTATTTTTGTACTCATAGTTTAAATTCTGTAACTGACACAACCATGGCGAAAATAGAGATTATGTCGAGAACAAAGCCAAAGCAATTGTGGGGTCTACTAGGGATAAGAGTCAGAATAGCATTGTTGATTATCCTCATTACAATTGGCATCTTTCTGGTTGGAAGGGGAGTACAATATCATGTAAGGCATGGATCCATTAGTTCACTCAGAGAGAATGCCCACATCACTAACAAAACTCCAGCTGTGTTCCAGATACTTTCACTTATCCCCAGAGCCAAAAGATCAGCTGAGCAACAAGAGAAGGAGTTAGAAATACTGGTACCCAAAGGTGAGGAGGTTATAATCAAGATGATTCACCCCCCATATATGCAGTTTTTGTATCAAATGATGAGATGGGTTTAAGTGATCGGGATATGTAAGTGATGGGGATTTACAGATTAGGGGAATCACCAAATACACGGGATCCATGTTTTAGTCTGCACCAGAAACACCCCCTGATAAGTTATGAACAACCGATCGGTGACCTATCTGAGCAAAATTATTGAGAATTACTATAGTAGAAACAGGCTACCAACCCACAAGTACAGCTTTGTACGCACAAACTCTATGAACAAGATTCCCCAGCAGATTGTGGCGACATTGCACAGATATGTCCAGTCACAGAAGTTACTTATGTTCTAAATAACAGTGAGATTTAAAATGATGGAGAAATTATGGGGACGTTCTTTTATAGTGTGTGAAATAAGTGGTGCTTGAAACATGTAGGTATTTCAGTTTATAGAAGAAAATGGTTTCCTAAAAGAGTTATTTGGAGTAAGCATGTTACAGTGGGTGAAAGCAATGTTTTGGGATATGGTAAAATTATTAGTAGACATTGATTGTGTTTAGAGGGTATTTAACATCTAAGACAGATAGTATGATTAGGAAAATAGAGTGGAAAAGATTGGATTTATTTTGCCTCAGTGTGTTAGAATTATCTATAGGTAATGCGTCCCGAGATCTCTCTCTCTCTCTCTCTGCCTGTCAGACTGCTATGACCCCATCTTCCAAGCAGACAAATGACCTCACCACAGGAGACTCCTCCTCCTCCATCGAACAGACAGAGAACCCGAGCTGAACCAACAACGACCTGAGGCATCCAGAATCATCTTCACCTGAGGCATCCAGGACCAAAACAGCATGCTGAAAGAGGTATAATCTCATCGGTCCCTCAAGATAGGACATGAAATATATTATTCAATCTTTTCATCATATAAACAAATTATTCTTTTAGAGATTCTTATTCATGTGTGAATTTGGGGAAGATTTAATTTGTTACAATATAGATCTACAGTTTAAAGGGATAGTTTTAGTAACCACTCTATAAAAGCAGACAAATCTTTATTTGTATGGAAAATGTTAACGGTAGAGCTAGTACCAAGCCAAAGATAGTATTCCAATCTAGAGTATTGATTTCACCATTGTAGCATAGTTATTACCACAGGAGAACGTTTAAGGGGGAAGTAACATTTGTTTGTCGTCCAAGATGTAGAGTTTTAAAAAGAAGAGATTGCAAAATTTTTAAGTAATATAATTGGGAGTAATACATGCGGGGCCTTGGATCACTCATTGTAATGGTGCATATTTTTGAGAACAAATATCGATCAGGGAGAAGGGGTCGCTCAACACACCCTGCAGATGTTCTAAATCTTACTTGCAGCTTCATAGGGAGCACACGGCACCAGAGTATGAGTTTTAAAAGACAAGTGCCACCACCTCTAAATGGTCATCCATTTAACCAGATGACCTGACATTTAGAGATGTTATTTAAAGTAGAAACATATCCGCCATAAGTGAAAATTCCTAAATTGAACTACAAACCATTAATGAAATGACTTCTGTTTTTAAAATTATTGATAAAGGAGGGAGTAATTATCACATGCTCGGGCACCCAAGGTTCCACACACTGTTAAAGGGGTCACATTGTTCTTTAACCCTTTGGAGTCGACCGTCACGCCGGCGTGATCAGATCACATGACCTGTTCAAGCCGGTGGCGCATAAAAACAACGGTCCAGACAGCATTGCCGTGTGTTACCCTCGAAAGTACTGGCTTGAAACATTATGCCAGTCTTTGTTCCATGCAAAAAGACCCAGTAAACACGGAGATACTATGATATAAAGTTAATACAAATATATTTCAAAAGTATGAAAAATGGAAGCACATATTTGAATATTTTCGCCGCATTCTATCATTTTACGGAACGGAAAAGACTGGAAACTGTAAATCCTGCTCACAGGATGGGTGTGTGTGTTTCCGTCGAAAGTACTGGCTTGAAACAGTCTTTGTTTCATGCAAAAAGACCCAGTAAACACGGAGATACGATGATATAAAGTAATACAAATATATTTCAAAAGTATGGAAAATGGAAGCACATATTTTAATATCCTCGCCGTATTTTATCATTTTACGAAACGGAAAATACTGGAAACTGTAGATCCTGCTCAACAGTATGTATTTACCAGGGAGGGGGTGAGGTAAGCAGGTAAACGGAGTGATACGAAGCGAGACGAAAATAAACGAAGAGGGACCGCGGGAACCGAAGAGTGACGGCGGGAAATGAAGAGAGCCGAATATATACGAAGACAGGCGGCGCGAGACGAAGAGAGACGGCGGGAGACGAAGAGAGACAGCGATTTAAATAAAGTGACAGACAAACATTGAGAATTTAGATATAGTTAGATAGATTTAGAGTTTTGAAGATTCAGCTATGATGAAGAGAACTCTGAACGTGAGTCAAGCTATAAGCTTGTTTTTTTACATGGAGGAGGAGGAGGAGGAGGAGGAGGAAGACAGTTCATCCTCAGTCAGAGAGTGATGATGGAGTTGATGACCCTTTGCTTGTGATTGACAAGAGGTAAGAAGTATTTCTTTATGAAAACTTTTTGATACAGTATGGGTATTGATACAAGACTTTTTGTTATAATATATATAATCTTTATATATATATATATAAAATCAGGATTGTAATCGTGTTTGTGATTGACGAGAGGTAAGAAGTATTTCTTTATGAAAACCTTTTGATACAGTATTGGTATTGATACGAGACTGTTTGTTATAATAATATATATAATCTTTTTATATATATGGATTATAACCGTGTTTATATATATATATATATATATATATATACAGCTCTGGGAAAATTAGGAGACCATTGTAGTATTATCAGTTTCTCTGGTTTTACTATTTAGAGGTATGTGTTTGAATACAGTTATTTTTAAGTCTCTTTTTCCAGAGCTGTATATAAATAATGACAGTACATATTATATAAGTTAATAAAATATAAATATAAAAACATGTTTTATTGTCATGTACATGTACAGAGATGATGAGCAGCCTGGACCATCAACTGAGTCACAGAGTAGGCGTGGTAGAGGACATGGGAGAGGACGTGGTAGAGGACGTGGGGGAGTAGACCAGTCCAGGTCCAGATCTCCACAAGCCCAGGCAGTACAGCCACAGCCCTGGCAAACAGCTGCTGAGACTGATACTGCCCCACACACCAGTAGGTTTGTGCCCCGCAGAACACCAGGAGCCCAGGTCCCAGGTGATATGTCACCCCTGGACTACTTCCACACTCAAAAAAACGATTATAGGTCTGAGTTACTCCAGTCTATCTATTTTGAGTTTGTTTAATGAAAAAAATATATGTTTTGAACTGAACATATTTACATCTAATAGAACCAACATATAACTATGTGATTTTAAATGAACATGATTTGTTTACGTTGATGCAAGGGGGGAAACATAATTGGATTTAATTATACCAGCTAAAAAGCATGGCTTTTAAATGAGCAAGATTCACTTAGTTTGACCTGACGTGAATGGAATGCATTGGTTTAATGACACCTGCTAGTTTGAGACGCATGACGTCGTAATCTATCGCGAGGCACACCACGGAGGAAGACTGCAGCACACACGAGGGAGACGACCCCCATGCATGTGGTAAGTAGTCCTATCTAGATTAATGAATGTATTGACGAGGTATACAAATATGGAACATCGTTGGTATGAGGTAATATCCTACACCTACCGTGAATATTGACCCGTGAAGTCAACTACATTTATGTTAAAGTGTTTCACAACTAGCGGCTAGCTAGCTAGCTAGCTTCTTGGCTTATATTGTGCACGGTGCCTTGCTGCCATGAACTCTAAAACGCCATATTTCCATTTTTGATCCAAATCAAAAGATGTCATAGTGCCTGCACATTATATCAATTAGAAATAATAATACAACACTAGATTTATGTAAGGGCTAGTGGAGCAATAACTACTGGAATGGAGGGTGTAGTGCTACCGGAGCGGCTCTTCAGACCAAAACTCACTGAACTAGCAGCCAGGAAAGAGCAACAAACAATTTAGTAAGATACATAAACAAAAAGTACATCTGTTTACAGGTGTACCAAGACTTTTTCGCTGGATCTTAACATTTCCGTCAAAACCCATTATTACCCGTCGGTCTGTACAAGGGGGGGGGCGGGGGGTTCGGGCTCGTGAACTGTAGCACCGTTATGCATGCCCACTGCACCTCGCGGGAGCACGCACAGCATAAAGCAACAACTCACGGAGGAATATTCGGTTAACGCGGCCACTGGTTTACAGTACTGTTTCACATGGGTGTTGTTCAGAGATGTAGCCATAGATTTAGTTCCTAATTTTGCTCTCAAAGTGCACCAGATTGATGCATTTAACTTCAACATTTAAAAAAATCTTAAACATAATTCACATTCAGCATTTACATACTAATTTAGTCTAGCAATTCAAATAATAGGTTCTAGCCCAAATTATATTGCACTTGGAGTTGGCATGCTACTGCAGATGAACCTAACCATGTCTGTTATTCACAGGTGTCCTGGGAACAAACACATTGACATTGCTGGCAGCAGGGCAACCTCTTCTTACTGGTGGTAAGTAATCAGCATATTTTTTAATTTTTTTATCAAGTTTGAAGTTTTAGCACATTGTAATCTTAAGAACTGCTTGACTTTGCTTGATGTACATCAGTAAATTGCACCATTTCTAGTTTAAATTATTGTGGTGACCATGAAAAAGGAGTTATCAGTAAAATAAAATGGTTTATTAAACAACAAAACTAAAATAGACACGACACCAAAAACGCTCTCGAATACACAGACTAGGAAGGGCAGTAAATAGACACGCCCCACCGGCAGTTCCACCAATTAGGACCCCCTTGCCAGTTAGCTACATTATTATGCAGATGTCTTAGTGTTCAAAGGTGTTAAAAAATGTTGGACCCTTAAAATCTGATCAGATCATTTTCTGTTTGTGTTCCACAGAGCAGTGACATTGCTGAGGCCAAGAAGGAAATTGCAGAGACAGTGATGGGAATCTATGTCATCCGAAAAGAGGGAGTGGATATCACAGAAAAGCCTGAGGACATCGGAATTGCCATAGAATGCACTTAACCTGACCTACCCATCAAACCTTAAGTTCACCTTAGAAGTCTTCCAAAAGTTGTTGATGAACCTGGATGGAAACAAGCTTTCAACCAAAGTGCAAGCGCTCAAAATCAAAATGGCTCAATGAGCCCAATGTAATAGCTGACGTTGTACAGTTTCTCTGTTAGGAATGTTTTTGAGGGTCAGTTATGTTAAGTGTTTTCAGACATTTGCTATTTTAAATGGGAACATTTGATGTCATAGTTGTTGTTCTCTATGTACAAGTCTTTACAAGTACAAGGCTCTGCAGCAGGTGTACTCGACATTGAGAAACGGCCACTCACTCTATCTCTTACAGCCCCTACACACGGCGGCGTGCGTTGACGCTTCAACACTTCTGCCCATTCACTTTGAATGGGGTGACGTCACGATTCGCCGAACTGCATTCTGGGAGCAAAGCGTAGCTTCTCTCGCGTTGCTCGCTTCAAAAGTAGAGCAATGTTCTACTTTTGACGCCTCGATGGAGGCGTCAGCCAATCGAATCATATGCCAGTACAAGCTCTAGCCAATCAAACCGTGTGCTTGTGTGTCAGGGGCGGGAGATTCATGTGATTGGTTGTTGGTCGAGTTTCAGCCCCCCCCCTCCGGCAAGCGACAACGCACGCCGCCGTGTGTAGGGGCCGTTACTCACTCACACACTCACTCACTTTGTGCAGGTGGAGTAAGAAAGAGCTCATACAGTCTAAGGATGTCTTTTTTTATTTTAGTATTTACTGTGATGAGCCTGACAATTGGCTTGTAGGGTAATTTGCTTGTATACATTCCTAACAAGGTTCTCTGTTAGGAATGTTTTTGAGTTTTGAGTTATGTCTAATGTTTTCAGACATTTGCTATTTTAAGGAACATTTCTGATACCCTTTGAAGTACATTTTTGATACCATTTGAAGTACATTTTTGATACCATTTGTGAGGTTCTGTTTTGTGTATAATGTGTTTTAATCAGTCAATGTTAGAGAGACAATGTTAACTTCTCATTTTGTTCTAATAAAGGTTTTTATTAGCACAATTGTGTTTCTGTGACTTAATGGTTCTGTTAGACTAAATTGAGTGTTATCAGAATATTATAATTATGTGACAAAATTCCATGCAATTGGATTAAATAGAACCAACATGGTAAACACATGTTAGTTAAGCTAAAGTAAAATATGTCAACCTGAAGTATTAATTTTACATTGGATGAATGAGATAAACATGTGTTGGGTTAACTAAAGTAAAATATGTCAACCTGAAGTATTAATTTTACATTGGATGAATGAGATAAACATGTGTTGGGTTAACAACAGTGAATCATGTATTATGTACATATTTCATTTAAATTAGAGTAACATAATGTAATTGCGTGGAATTTTGTCACGTAATTAAATCATGTTGGTTTAACAAATCATTTTTTTGAGTGCAGTTGTTCTTCACCAGGGAGACAATGAGAACACTCTGCATAAATACCAACCGCTATGCAGCAAAGAAACTAAATATGGGGAGAACATTTAAGTGGGTTGAAGTTGGTATTGAGGAACTATACCAGTTCCTTGGCCTCCTCATATTCACCGCCCTTGTGCCTTTGTCTTGCATACAAGACTACTGGAAGCAAAACCATATCATGTCTGTGCCGTTTCCAGCCATGGTGATGACAAGAGACCGATTCAGGGCCCTTATGTGGAATATCCACCCCAGTGATCCAGAGGAGGATGTAAAGAATGACCACAAAAAAGGAACACCACTCCATGATAGATTGTTCAGGGTCAAGCCTCTAATCGACGGGATCAGAAGTGCCTGCCAGGCTCATTATCACCCAGGAAAGAATTTGGCTGTGGATGAGAGGATGGTAGCCACTAAGGCACAAACTGGGATTACTCAGTATATGAGGGACAAGCCCACAAAATGGGGGATGAAGCTCTTCGTGCTGGCTGAGTCAAGGAATGGCTACACAATTAACTTTAATATTTATCATGGTAAAGCACACACACACACTGAACATGGACTCTCTTATGATGCTGTTATGGAGCTTATCCAACCATCATATCTCGGCACAGGATACCACATTTTCATGGACAATTTTTATACTAGTCCCAAATTGTTCCTTGACTTGGCCAGCATGAAGTTTGGAGCGTGTGGAACATACAGGGACAATAGGAAAGGGTGTCCAAGTGGGCGAGAAAATGCCCTCATTAAAAAAATCGGAAAGAGGTGCACTGAGATGGATCAGAGAGGGCCCCCTGCTTTTTGTGAAGTGGATGGACACACGGGAAGTGTCTGTGTGCTCCACAATCCATCCGGCATTTTCAGGTGAGGCAGTCCAGAGGAGAGTGAAGGGTGAAGATGGACACTGGGCAGTGAAGGACATTCCTTGCCCCGCCCCCATCATTGCCTACAACAAGAACATGGGTGGAGTAGACCTGTCCGACCAACTGATTCAGTACTACTCCACCCACCGCAAAACAGCTTGCTGGTATCGAACCCTCTTCATGCACTTTGTGGACATCGCTACCACAAATTCCTACATCCTGCACTGTGACGTCAGCAACACACAGCAAGTTCAGCACATGACCCACAAAAATGTCATGGCTGATCTGGTGTCCCAGCTGTGTGGAGTTGAAAAGACAGGACTGCCCATCAACAGGAGCGCTGATCAAATTCCTGTTCCTATCACTGCGGCAACAGATGTGAGGGAAAAGGCCACACAAGGACGCAGGACCTGCAAACACTGCCATGAAATTCACGGGAGAAGGAACCTCACACCTTGGAAGTGCAAGGCCTGTGATGTTGCCCTCTGTGTCGTAGTTGACAGAAACTGCTTTGAAGCGTGGCACAGTTAAAGAAAGAAAAAACAGATATTTGTACATAATGTGTATATTGTGGTGACCACCTATTATCACACTGGGGGTTACAGAATTCACACAGGGAACTACAGTGAGGTATTGTTCCCACACGGACATTATATGTTGTTGTCTATATATGTTGTGTGCACCTCCTTTCTCTCTCTCTTCTTCCCGGACTGCAACCGGAGAACATGTAGTCAATAAAGCACTCTGTTATAATACAATTGCACTGCCTCCGACTCCCTATTCCTCGCCACTACAATATATATATATTTGTATTATATTTATAATAATACTTTTGCCTTATCAGAATAAAATCCCATGTACATTATTTAAGCTTTTAAATGTTTTGTTGTGCCTACTGTGTCACTGTTGACAGAACTTGAGAAATGAGGAAAAAACGCCTATGGATACACCTGTTATTTGTTCATAACATCTGTATATAGGTTCATGCTACCTCAATCAAACGTTCACATTATCATAATGACATCCCATGTATATATTTTCAAATTGTTTCGTTGTGCATGTTTGTGTTACCTATATAACAAATAATATCATTTTCCAAATCCGTTTTTGCGTTTCTTTGTGATTTTGGGTCCAAAATGTTCATATAGTATCTCTAAATGAAATACATAACTATCAGGTTATATAGGTGAGGTTGTCCTTAAAAAAAAGATACCAAACATTGACATGCCAAACATTTCTTAATGGGGTTTATTAAGACAAATCAAAAGTATGCGAAAATGGCCAAATTAGCCCAGGACTCCAAAGGGTTAAGTAGATGCAGAACCGAAGATAAATTAGTATAATGAGTTAGTGATATTCCACTGGTTTTCACACCATTTCAGGGACTTTATCACTGCATTAGCACAGACCACCCAAATGTGCTGAAGTAGGAACTTTCAAATGATGAAATTCTGCAACTGTTGTAACTGACCAAAATCTTCTCCCAGCCAATGACTGTCTAGAATGCCGTATCCCAGAGTAGATGTTTGGTGATATCGTGGAACCAAAACCTTGTATTCAGTCTTGTCACAGGATTGGACTGGGACCTCTGCACTAGCACAGCCAGTGATGTTTTCATGTAGTTAATACAAGGATAGCATAGGGACACTCAGGGGAGGGCTAGATGTTGCAGTTGCATTCCATGTCCTAACGTACCAATTGATCACGACGGCCTCTTCTGGAGAACATATTATTATCATACCTTAAATGGTATAATAGGAGGGAGGGTACATTTCTCAAGAGGTAACAGTTACAAATGCTAGCAGAATAAGACAACCTACCCCCAGAAACAGAGATGGATGTAAAAGATGATATGGATGTAGATGATGAGATTGTCCAAATCATGTGAAAAGCGAACAAGCCACAATGCTAAGATGGAGTGAATCCATTTCAAATTACTTTACACTATTCCAAGATAGTTTATTTGTATTCTATATTCTTGTAAACTATTCTAATATAGTACATTTCGTGTTTTTTATTACTTTGCACTATTCAGAAATACTCTGTTTCTATAACACTTTGTAAAAACAAGTGCCTTAACACTGAGCGTGGTATGTGAACAGTTTCTGTGAAAGGAGGGAGAAAGAAATGTTCCAATACCAAGCCATGCTGCTATTTTTTAAGAATGATATTGAATGTTAACACTAGAAGTTATGCACAAGGGAAAACTTTTATGTTTGAGCACAGTCAAAGTATTTTTTGTATTTTTATAAAGTTGAGGTTATTGAACCATTCCATTTTGATTGTATGTTTTTGATATGAGTTATGTACTATGTAAAGTTCAGATGAAGAACTCAGTATTATGTACACACCTTTTAAGGTGTGTAAGGAGGGACTGTTAGTAATTTAAATCAATGTTTTATGGCATAATTTAGTTTAGACATGCCATCAGTTTAAATGCTGATTTATACTGAAAAAACAGAAGTTTTCGCACAATGTCTGATGTCAAGCTTTTATTGTGAAAATACTTCCGGTTAGACTCCAGTCTGTGTTTATTTTGAAAAGCTATTCCGGAAGGGATCTCCGAAATATCAACAGTTGCTTGACTTCAGGCTTTAAAAGGAAAGTAACGATTATAGCCGTTCAAATGCAATAAATGAAAAGTCATGAAAGAGAATAAGTGTAGAAGAGGCGTGTTTAGATATGTATTGAATGGACAATGTCAAAATCCTCTGTTTTGTACGATATCGGACAGTAGTGCAAGACGGGCAGAAGATCACGTCACAGCCGCCATTGAAGAGGAGGAGCCATATGAGATATATGCAGGTGACAGAATGCTGTGGGGTCTCTTTCTCCTCGGCCGAACACTGCGTGAAGGAAAGCTGCAGCTCTCTTTTCACTGACTGCTTTCTGTCTGATTCACTACCATGCCATTTTAAATTAAAGTTACACCATTTGAAAACTTATACTAGAGACTGCATTTTGGTCTCATTTATCCTGAACTTCTCTCCTGGACGCAAGAATAACGGATAAGCTAACAGTCTCATTGCCCCACTCCTGGAGGGGGTGAGACGAGAACAGTTTTCGGCTATTCTGGTAGCCCCAGGTCGCTGCTCGGTGCCGTGGTACACAGAAGTGACACAAATTATGGTGGGCCAGCCCTGAACAGTTCCTCATGCCATGGCATGAGGGTTTTATTTGATCTCAACGACCTCATAGTCATGGCCAGGTCCAGGGAATGGGCAGATGTTCCACACAGCCCAATTTATCTTACACCTACCCAAGTTGGGGATCTGCGGTCAATTGGAAGAAGAGCAGTCCCATACCTCATCAGCAGGTGGGGTATCGGGGATTTTGCTCGATGCAGCCCCCATCGAGAGCGAGGTGTACGCCCCATCGAGTAGGAGGGCAGGCTACGTACCACTCTGTCAGAGAACAGACAGACGTCCCTGCTTCAGGCAGTTTGCAGACTGAACGTTGGTGCGAGGAAAGGAGTCTAGAGCCTCTGTCATTGGGCTCTATTTTATCCTATCTACAGCTACTGGTGGACAAGGGGCTTGCTCATGCCACAGTCAAGGTGTATGCAGCAGCCATTTCGTCCTGTCATGAGGGATTTGGCAGCAGACCAGTCTTTAGCCAACCCCTTATGAAGAGTTTTTTGCAGGGGATCAGGAGACAGCCTGCAATGACATGTGGACATGTCTCCACCCTGCAATGAGAACTGCCATTGGTGCTCGAGGCTTTGGTTACAGAACCGTTTGAGCCTCTGGAGCTCTCCTCCCTGAAGGGTTCTACAGCTAGACGGCTTTAGTCTTCCACCACATACAGGGGTGGAAGGCTCTCCCCACTGGGGTCCGTGCACACTCTACACATGGTGTGGCTGTGTCGACACCCTTGTTCGACGGCGTGAGTGTGGAGGACATATGTAGGGCGGCGTCTTGGTCTACGCCAAGCCCGTTCATAAGGTTCTATCTCTTGGACATGTATGGCTCCTTCTCATCGTCTGTGCATGCTGGGGCAACACAGGAATGGTGAAAAGAGGGGGGCTGTGGGTCAGTAAGCTGTATCTGACCCCCTGGGACATAATACACTTACGTTTTCCCATGCTCCTTAGGGACCTGGGAAACGTGGTGCACAATGTGTAGTCACTTGCGCTGACACCTGCAGGGTTGAGCTATGTGCTTATTCAGACCGATTAGGCTCTACCCAGCCAGGTAAGCTGCGGCCCCGACTTCTCCATGGTACAAAGACAACTACAGTGTGTGAACGCTCGCGTATCATTGATGAGAGTAGTACCCATAGAGTCCAGTAGAGGGCTCCGCCTGTATTTATAGTACTAGGCTTACAATATGTAACCTACCGTTCCTCCTGTGTCAAACAAATAAATAATTTAGGACACAGCAAACTAAACAGCTTTATTGGAGTTTGTGTAACTTTTTCTGTGCGTTATATTGGTGTTGATGTTTCGAACAGATCAGAGTTGGTTTCACTGGCTGGATTGAACTCTACCTTGCTATCTGCTTGGTTAGTGTTACGTTTGCTGGCTGTGTTTGTTTCTATCCAACTGTCCATGGTTTTATTTGCTGACTTCTTATTTTTCAGCAAAAACTTTAAAAGAATGGTGTTGGCCACTCAACTTACTTGTATAAAGTCTCTTATATATTGTTTGAATGTTTTGTGTCAGAATGGACAAATATAATTGGTACTGAGTGACAGAGACACGCAGTAGCCATTAAGCCATCAAAGTGATTGTTCTTTCTTCACAGAACCTCCCTCTTTATTTTAGTCCTCCGTGGTGTTGGCATGCAAAACCTTTACTACCCTCAGTGTTTCTGTGGTCCTTTTATTTGTTTCGATTAACCCCACGGTGGGAGAGGAGGAGCAAATAAAACAAGATCTAAAAAGAATCGATAAATGTTTCATCAGATTTAAAAGACGGCGTTAGCCTCAGTTTTATGGCTGCTGCGCTACAGTTTCAGGGTGGCTAAGTCCTTGGGTTTAAAGGAAAGGTTTATGGTGCTGTAAACATAGCCCAATTCTCTTTTCCATTTCAACCACATAAACGGCTGACAGATAAGTAAATCTACACGGGAGAGTAGGAGCTCTTTGCCCTCGTTCCCTCTCCTCTGCAGGTTTCTCGCCACTTTCTGCTTTTTTCAGCGTCAAGATCACATGAAGGGTAAACGCCAGTATCAGCCGTCAATTTAATTGAGAATTGTAGCAAAGAGGAAAAATCCTCAGTGATGACGTAACCAGGTATGAGCTGAATACACACCGTGGACCATACAATGACTGTCGCTCCGTCAACCATCATATGCTGTAAAGCTGATGTAATTATCAATATTTAAGGATATACATAAATGTGTTATTTTGGACTGTAGAATATATACTAGTCTAAATATGAAAATGAAAAGTAATGATTGCTTGCACTCAGCCTCCTATCAACACATATAATCCACATCAATCACAATAAGCAAGATTATATGAACATATTAAATAAATACACCTTCATGCAATGTGCATAGTCGGTTATGCCCACAGACTGATACCTCTCATCCACTTTCCATAACAACACTCCACATATTTTACTTTATTATTCTAAGTACTTGGCAATAGTATATAGTATACTACACAGTTTCTTTATTGTATATCCAGATTACATTTAAATAATTGTTCTATATCTTAACGTATAATAATTTAAATAGTTTATTTGGTTGTTATCTTACTTTTTATTTTCTTTAACTGTGTTTATGTATGCACCATGTACACCAAGGAATATTCCTCGTATGTGTAAAACTACCTTGCAATAAACCTGTTTCTGATTCTCATTCTGACATCTATCAATGTGCATATCACCATTCAAACATGTTAAATACAAGTTTAAAATAACCCCACACAACACAGTAATCACCTTGAAATGTTGACATTACTTTATAATTTTACAGGAATAAGCATAAGGCTCATGGTTTGCCTTAGGTTCAAAATACTGTTGGAAGTTTAAAACACATAAGAACTTCAAGTAATGACATACTTTGTTACAGGGCTGGCTCTAGACATTTTGGTGCCCAAGCGAGATTATGATTTGGTGCCTAGTTAACATTTATTTATTCATGCATTTATTTTTTTATATCTCCAGTTTTAACCTGTTAGACCCCAAGCCTGTTTTTCATGTTTCAGGCTTGAAAATGACATTCCCAGAACAAATGACCATATCTTCCCTTCTAAAAGGGTTAAATTAATAATCTTTTTTCTCAAAGTAATGATAAACGTGTGAGTTGGATTTAGAAAAGTCAGAATCAATATAGATGTTTTTTTATTTTAAAGAAAATTCAGATTGAACATGGTAAAAAACTGTAAATTATAGTGTCTGTCCAAAAAATATTTTGTACTTATAGTGAAAACTAACCTTGGATGATGGGTTAGTAGACTAAAAGCTTTAGGAATCCAAAGTACAACATATAATAAGTACCCTGTATCAAGATTGATGCAAAACAAGTGATATTTGACCTTTTTAGAGACATTTAGAAAAAAGAAAACCTCTTTTGGGGTCATTTGGGTGGATTTGACCTATCTCTGGCACCCCTTGCTCGATTTTGACATGTGACATCTCTTTCTGACCGTCAGAGCAAATATAATCGAGGGGAAGTCCCACATAGTCCTTATTTGGTCATGTGTGTGTGTTATACCGGCGCGTCTGCCAATAGATGGGAACAGCAGCAGCAGGTGGCTACCATTAGCAGCTAACTTTTGGTCTCCGATTTTTACATAAATATGGAATTATGGACTATAAATGAAAAAAATGATTTTGCACATACTTTCTCAACCTATGGATTAACTGATGCAGCATCGTTTTTTCTCGTTTGAATGCCATTGAACACGTCTATTGATCAGATTGACAGCTATGGTGAGACGATCTCCCGTAAAAGCTCCGTAAGGTACGTGTTGTGATGTCTGTGTTTGCTTCCCCTGTTGCGAGTTTGTATCTTTCAGTGTTGAGGGTGGCACCGTTAGATTCTGTGTCTTTACGATCATAAACGATGTGCTGGATGTGCAGAGCTAGGATAAGTAATAAGGGAGCTTGGAGTGATTTTCGGTGCGGTAATAGGCTAGCATGTTTCGCTCTGGGCTTATTCATTGGGTCAGTGTTAGCATTGTGTGTTTTAAAAAAAAAAAAAAAAAAAAAAGTTTCCCCCCGTTTTATGGATATAAAATATTCATAGTTTATTAAATATTAAGGTTCCTTAGACGTTGTTTCATGCAAATGACGCGATTTCGGGCCCGGGCACGGGTCCTTGGGGCTTAAGAGGTTAAACGACATTTTTGGTTTACTGTCCTATAGTATACATTGGAATGATTTCAAACCTGTTGTTATTTATCCTAATAATTATAAAGGAGTGCCTTGGAAAT
Source organism: Gobionotothen gibberifrons (assembly GCA_943591055.1). NCBI lineage: Eukaryota > Metazoa > Chordata > Actinopteri > Perciformes > Nototheniidae > Gobionotothen > Gobionotothen gibberifrons. Next base: position 90,248 of record CALSBZ010046613.1, read on the forward strand.
ATTTGTTTACATAAATTGTGACCAAACCGTTTGAGACCCACTGAGATAACTTAGACTAAAGTGAACTATCTAAACACTCAGAGTCCTTTACCTCACTGAGCTGTAGTTATCAGTCTCAATCCAACAACAATCCGCGGTACCGATGCGCGCCTTCTCTCTCTCTCTCTTGCTCGCACTTTGGCTGTGAGCTGCGGGCGCCTGATAAGTCAACATCTCCCACTTTCATCACTTACAGCGCCCATCGTACAGGGCAAATGCAAAATGTTGACGGCCCGGGGTGCAAAGGGTGTTTACTTTATTCAATTATGAATGTAAATGTATTACATCAAGGGCAGAAAATTAGGCAGAATAACAATTTTAAATTCTGAATAAGCAGCGTAACTTACATGATCTGTTTGTCGGTCACGATCATCATTTCCAAACTGCATAGTAACAAGTATAATAATTGCACCACACTGCCACATCCTGTTGAAAAACACGCTGAAAGACTTAATTCAGTCATCGACACTTTAAAGGTCAGTGGGTTTGGTGGACTCAATCTAATCAAAACCCACGAGCTCTCAATTAAATAAAAAAAATATTACAACTACATTTTCTATGATTTGTTATTTGTCTTTGTATGGTCAAAAGTTGCAATCCTAGTGTCTGCCTTTTGAGTCGGCATCCTTCTGACACTGCTACACAATGTAGGCCTACGGATGAGACCATATTTTATTTCAAATATCTGTCCCTGTTCATAAATATACAAACACTTGAGGCGAGTACCTCAGTGTAGAGTTACATTTAGGTCAGCACTTTATTAAGTGTAACAGATGCAGGGCCAGTCTACCCAGAGGTTAAGGAATTGCATTTGTGGTCCGCCCTGAAAGAATAGCAGTTATGATAAGAGATTGGCAGTGTTTGAATCACTTTAACCTCCAACCACTGCAGAGGGAAGCCTCCAGGCTGCAGGAGGAGGAAGCAGAGACGGAGGAAACAGGTGGAGTCCAGTTTTCCCAGGTCAGGGAACACACCCCCCTCCAACTCATCACCCCAATTACATCATGATTAACCCCACTCAGCTATTGCAGTGCCACGAGAAGCACGAGATGTGTTATCTGCTACACACAAACATTGTTCATAAAACCATTAACCCTTTTGTGATGTTCCGGTCAAATGGACCCATTTTATATTTAAACTTGTAATGCCCCTACACATTAATGTCATTTGCGTAATAAAAATAATTTAAAGGTCCCATGACATGGCCATTTCTACTGATCAGAATTCCATTGTTGAGGTCTACTAGAATAGATTTACATTGTTCAATGTTCCAAACTCACATTGGTTTCTCATACAGCGTCTCTGTATGGTAAGTGTATTCACTCTCTGTCCTTAACGGCTTGTTGGAGCTCCTGCCCCCCCCCCCTCGCTATTAGCCCACTGTGCTCTGATTGGTCAGCTCTGTTCTGATGAGTCCACCACCGGAACATAAGTGATTATGTGTTACAATAGCGTTAGCAACCAGAAAATGACACCAGTAATGACAAACAGATGAGAATACTGCGTGGGGTCTGGGTGCCGTGGTGGCGGGACGTTGCGGGGCTCGCTGCTCCGCCCTTTGAGGCTCGAGGAGCGGACAGTGTGAGCTGTATTACTGGTGTCGTTTCCTGGTTGCTGTGTGGTTGCAGCCAGGCTGTTCGCCACACAGTTCGCCACACACTCACAGCCTGAGAAAAAATAAGGCTGAGTGTGTGTGGGTGGGTGGGTGAGGAGCTCCACGGACCAATGGGTCCATTTAGTCGTCGTTACGTCACTGTAACAAGGAAGAACAAAATGGAAAAAGAAAGATCTCCAAAGATGCATTCTGGGGCAGCATAGACAGGTATTTTCTGTGTTAGAGTTTTACTCGCTACAGGGTGTACTTTGAGGGTTTGTGACTCTGCAGACCGGTTACATGCAGAAAAAGCTACGTACATAACACACAAGGGGACATTACCCGAACCCACGTCCGGGTAATATTAGCTTATTGGTTTTTCTCGCGTCCAGGAGAGAACTGGTTTAAATAATGAGAACAATGAGTCTCGACTAAAAGTTTCAAATGGGTTACTTTAATGTAGTAAAAGGCACGGTAGTGTTACAAACAGGAGTCGTTCGAAGGGAGAAAACAGCTGCAGCTGCATTCCTCCGTGGTTCCGGTGAAGAAGAGGGGCAGGGCACAACACCTCCAACTCTTATATAATCAGTTCTCGCTCCTCCCCCGCTGCCAGCTGCTATTCACTTCCGCTGTTGTTTCACCAATGTCCGATATCACACATAACAGAAGATTTTGACATTGTACATTCAACACATGACTAAACACGCCTCTTCTCTACACATTCTCATTTTAACGGCTAGAAAACGTTAACTTTTGGTCCAACTGGGGTCAAGTTACTGTTAGTATTTCGGACATTACTTCCGGAAAGCTTTTCAAAATAAACACAGACTGGAGTCAAACCGGAAGTATTTTCACAATAAAAGCTTGACATCAGAGATTGTGCGAAAACTTCTGTTTTTTCAGTATAAATCAACATTTAAACTGATGGCATGTCTAGACTAAATTATGCCACAAAACATTGATTTCATTTACTACAGTAATAACCGGACAAGCATGACATGGGACCTTTAAAAAAATGTATAACATAAATTAAATCTTTTTTATTGATTTTAATTATTTTAAATGTTTTATTGTATTGGATTTTATAAATAAAAATGACATTTATTATATACGTTATTGGTATTGTTGGGAATTTTGATGAAAAAACGTTGTAAGGTATTGCATTTGAGACCCCAATCATGTCACGAGTCTTTGAACAGAACAGTTCCAAAGAGTTCAAGATGTGAACTAAATACAAGGGTAAAGTATGCTTTAACATGTACTTTTAAAGATGCAAGACCATGTAAGAATACAGCACTATTGTTAGAGCAACACTCATCTTATTTTAAGTCACTCGTCCCCAAGCTTTGAGAAATTATCCTTTTTTTCCCCCTATATAATTCTTTTAGTAGCAGGACACTCGGATACTGAGTTACTGCACTGGCAGACACATTAGCTTGTTTCAAGAGAAGAAAGCTTAAATCTAATGTCTAAGTTTTCACTTACATTTAATAAGGGAATTTCTGCAGTGTACGGATATTTTTGCAACCAAAGCTCTCGAACACAGTAGGCTACATGCTTTTTTGCACATACAAACACCTGTCACCATAAAGCCTAATAATATACTGAGAGCTAAATATACTTCAATAATGTCCAGAAGTCATACAAAGGACAATGGAAAAGAAAAAACAAAGACTTCAATATTCACAACCTTTATATTATCATTGCATAACATTACACAATATCCAGATGTGTGTTTCAGCACCTCAACATGACATATTGGTACATTTCAGAACATCCTCTCTACAGGGGGTGCAGAACACACAGAGGGAACTCATGTAGACTGATATACCTATAATAAACTAACCTGTATTATACGACTGCATCAACTACACACAGTGTTATAGTAATTTATGATGAAAGGTTTGTCAGTTTTGATTCCGTATTTGCAAATCTGTACATATTTCTGACTATAAATACAAAGATGATATGGTTATTGAAGGGATTTTAGTCACACTGAGAAACATTTTTCTTGGAGGTATGCACTGCGATTAATCTCCGCCTGCCTCCAGGAGGTCCTGTCGAGGTATTCATGTGACCAGCTGGAAGCGCCAGATGTGTTGATGGATTCCTACACTGAGCGATCGACTGCTGTTCGGATTCATAAGCAGGGCGATTGACTGCAGCTCGGATTCATAAGCTGCGTGATTGACTGCTGTTGGCACAATAGCTGCCAGCGGCGCAAGTGGAGGCTGACAAACGGCGGAGCGGGGTTGGCGACGAGGGAAATTACCTCGGCTCTCTGCGAAGCCACCCGGCAATCATCCCACATCCCTGTGTCTCTCACTGCCTTTTTACTGCCACACTCAATCACTGCCAAACAGATAATACAGCCACAACTCCAGCAAACACATTTGCAGCGCACTGAATAGCTTCCCGCTGCATGTGCATAGGTCAATCAAGACACCTCCATGATTATGAACATCTGTAAGCGACTCGCAGTAACGTTGCCGACATGGCATTAAATATAACAAAATTAATTTGACAGCAGGAAATGAAGAAAAAAAAATTATCATGAATTACTATTCTCAAATGTAATTGTCTTTGGGAACACTAATCTCTGAGTGCTGACTGTTTAAGTCAATTTGTATTATGTTTTAATTGACTATACAGCAGTCAGGTGGCAGCCATTATGAGGAGAGGGAGAGGAAAACACCACATTATGCTGCATTAAAGGCAATTAATTGGAAAAGTCCTCTGTCAGGGGCTGCGCTCCCTCACTGCCACTGCTCCTTCCCTGTAATTATTTTTATCCACTTGCACTTGTGCGTTTCTCTGCAAATAAATGTTTTATAATGGTGAGGCTGCAGAGAGTGGGGATGCAAGGGACGCTGTGCTCTCAGTGCGACAGTTTAATCTTGGAGGAAACTCTGACTCTGATAAATGGCTTTTGTTCATTTCAACTCAACACAGTCTGAGAGGGTTCTTTGTATAATGCTGCTCTTTGAAGTCTAAACAGAAACACTTGAAAAAAGAAATCTGCTCCACAAGGGCCTGGTTGCTAGAGACAGAGGATTTCACTGCTGTTGTGTTGAGTCTGACGTTACATTGACCATCTGTCAAGAAGTCGAGCGGCATTAGCATGAGGCTCTGTTTATGAAAGTATATCTTAAAAAATATAACAGCTGGAAAAGGATCATTTATTCATCAAAAAGTTCTGCTTGCAACTTGGATCAAGTGACTTTTAATATGTGTCTGTGATGGCCACAGCCACACATGGTAATGCAATCACACTGAACACTCACATTCCATAGTTTTACCTTACTCCAGTTGCAGTCAACAACACAACATTTAACACCACTCACTTCATTCAAATGGCAATACTTCAACAAATGTTTGGTAAACTGTTTATTTCCTTTAAACCTGACATTGTTTGGTTTAGTTTAGTTGCACACAATGAAGAACAGTTAACAGGTATTAGTTTGTATTCAACGTTTTCTTTGTCTTTGTGTTACCATGGATGTTGTTAGGTTCCTTCCTGGTGTAGTAAACGGGGCTGAGGACTCCTAAATACGTGAATTGGGCCAAACCATATAAAGGGGGGTTTTGGGTTTCGTCTTAATGTAACTTCAAATGTTTATAGTTATAAATAGCTAAAACAGGTAAAGGTATGGAAAGCCTGTGATCTTAGTTTAAGACAAACTGAAAAATAACTTTTTTTCCAATAAATCAGTATGGTGTTAGTTTTAAATTGCATGATTCTTTGGTTTTGGAAATGTGAAAGGATTTATATAAAAGCTGCAGTATCCTTTAAAGTTAAAGAAAAGTAAGGAGAGTTAAAAAAAAAAAAAACTTGGTTCATTCTTTGTCTAAGTACGTAAACCTGATCTTAAGAGTGCATCAATCATGTTTAAATGATCAGGGACAGATACATTATGAAATAAATGATCAGTGAAAGCTTTGCAGGTACACCCAACATGATTCGTTTTCAGATAACTGTGCAGAACAGTTCAAAAACTAGGTTTTATGAAGCGGAATTACATAATTAAAGAATAAAAACATCTCTTAATTGATTTTTAAAAAATGTATTGAAGTGACCGACAACCTTGGAGAAGAAACTTTAATGCAGCACCTGAAAGTGAAGAATGGCTCACTGAGCGCAGAGAGAGTGATAGAGTACAGCATAAGAATAAGAATAAGAATGTCTGACAGCTATTAAAACTTGGATGCAACATAACCTCCTCAAACTGAACAGCAACAAAACTCCTCCTAATCGGCTCCAAATCCACCCTCAGCAAGGTCACTAACATAACACTCACCATCGATGGCACCATTGTTTCCCCCTCCAATCAGGCACGCAATCTTGGCGTAATCTTTGACCCCACCCTCTCCCTCGAACCTCACATCCGGCAAACAGTCAAAACCTCATTTTTCCACCTCCGCAATATTGCAAAAATCCTACCCTCTCTCACCCGCCCCGCAGCCGAACGACTAATCCATGCCTTCATTTCGTCCCGCCTTGACTACTGCAACTCACTTCTTTACGGCATCAGCACTACATCCCTCAACAGACTCCAACGGGTTCAAAATGCAGCTGCACGTCTCCTGACGCATACCAAATCATGGCATCACATCACCCCAGTCCTCAAAGACCTCCACTGGCTTCCTGTCTCCCATCGCATCAACTACAAAATTCTGGTCCTCACCTACAAAGCACTCCACCATCTGGCCCCCCCTTATCTCACAAACCTTCTCACTCCTTATCAACCCCCACGGCCCCTCAGATCCACCACAGCCGGACTCCTATCCATTCCCACATCCACACTCTGCAGCTTTGGGGACAGAGCCTTCTCAGTGGCAGCTCCTAGGCTCTGGAATTCCCTCCCCCAAGATCTTCGTGACTCTGAGTCCCTCACAGTCTTTCAGTCCCGCCTCAAAACACATCTTTTCAACTCTGTCTACCCATAAGCCCCCCCCCCCCCTCTCAATCAACTTCCTCTTGACTGCCTTTTTTTGTTTATTTTATTTTACTCTACTTACTTGTTTGCCTGTCCTTGTTTGTCTACCCTCCCTCACACTGTAAAGCGTCTTTGAGTTGTGAAAAGCGCTATATAAATAAAATGCATTATTATTATTATTATTATTATAAGGGATTGTCCATTAGATAACCATTTATGCCAACACAATTTGACTGATGATTTCATTTGGATGCTAAAACAGGGTGAGCCTTTGGGACGGCACCCTCTCAGAGCTGGCTGGTGCTGCTTATTATTTCACTTTTTAATGAGGCTCCCCTGAGGCCTTCTCATTAAAAGAGTTTTCATTGGAGGTGATCTACGCATGACCCATAAAGCCATAACACACTGTTACGACCTAAATTGTTGTTTTTCAACTCCAGGGAAACATAATGTAACATGATTTAAATGAACATACAACACTGGCTGAGATGTTTTTTTCTGGCTCGGTTATCGTAGTCATCTTTTTGCATTTTTCCTGAAGCTTTATTGCAAACCTTGAAGAATGGATCAATATGATTAAGTCTTTCCTTTTCTTTTTTTGCTTCACTGGTTGTGGCAGCCAATTAAATTGAGTTACAACAACTGCAATAGCCTGCCACTGACATAAAGAGGGTAGTTTGCAGATGGAAGAATTCTTCTCCTAGGCAGAATACAGGCAATGTTGCATTGAAGCAATATTACAAAGGTATACAGTACACAGCACCACTTGTCACATACAGTGGTTAGCTATATTAGTATTTTGGGTCATAAAATCTATATTTAGGAAAGTGCAAAAAACACCTGCAGGTGTCTCAAAAATACCCAATGAGAAAGATCCACCATGTAAATCCACTAAAACACAGTAGGTGCTGAAGAACCACAATGTATATCCATGTCAGCAGTGCCTCTCTCCCACGTAGTCACACACATCATGGCAATCAGCCTTATCCTCCCTCAAACCCCCCCACGGGCTCGTCTTACCACTTGACTGAACACGAAAGATGTTGAATTAGCTAAACAGTTTTAACAACCGCCCACTATACCTACTGGACCATGACCTATGAGATGTTCCAACTAGCAAAGACCATGCCATGGTGCCAGAGTGGCTTAAGTTATGATTCCATGCACATACAAGCAACCATGGTAAGTGTATTAGAAAAGTACTTAAGAAACAGGACATATTACTGAAAGCTTTTTTTTTAGAGATTGTTTCAAATAAAAGTAGCATTTCTTGTAAAAAAAATTACATAGAAGCCCAAAGTAGAAGTGTTATAATGTTCTCACAGCAATGTTGTTAAGAACTCAGACACTCAGGATGTAGGACCCAATTGCACGACCCGGGAGACAGAGGTAAAGTATTGGTAAGATACTTTATTTTCCAAAAAAAAGCAAGATGAACAAAAAAAGGTCACTATCGAATCTCTAGCTGATATGACCAAAATGAAAGCGCTCACGTAGTGAGGAACAACAACTTTACAAAAGCACAAAGAGAGCATAGACCTGACCATGGCAAGAGACAAGACGAACTGAACACTGGGAGACTTTAAACACAGGATAACAAGACACAGGTGAAAACAATCAGGGGCGGGGCTGGTGCTGATGATCACAGGAGACACACAAGGGAAACAGGTGAACACAATCAGACAATTAGACACACCAGGGAAACTAACGACAGGGAGGAAAACACAGGGGGCCTTTCTCATTTAATCAAATCCCCCTCCTCGACTCCTCCGATAGTGACCCGGAAATGAATTTCAGCGTGCCATGTTGAAGGACATCTCATTTCTCTAAATGCACTTTGAGCACCGAGGATCGAGCGTCGAGGAGGCTCTCTGGAGGAGCTATAACCGAGGATACACTGATGGCTCCTCCACAGTCCTCCACGGCTCCTTCGTGGATGCATTTCCGGCAACAGAGATGTTTCAGAGAGTCGTGACGCATGGCCGGACTTATCTCAGCCAATCACAGCTCTGCATGCATCCCCTTGATATTATTTGATTAACTGCTTTCATCGTGTCGCGATGTTTACAGTGAGAACAGCTGTGAGGTTCGTGCAGAAAGCAGAGAAGTGTGTAAAATATATATCACTCAGTGTAACAGCCCTACTCTCTTTATTTGCTGTAGTTTTTAGTAGATATCTACAAGCAAAGAGTCGATATTTTTCTAAAACCATTTAGTGCTTCACATAATAAAATACACAACGGCTGTAGCCTGATTATGCTTTAGGAGCTGTAGGTGTGTGTGGTACAGTGTGTGCGTAGATGCAGCGGACAGACAGGTCTCTGCTTACTTTTAATACTTGTAAATACAACTTTTGGCCCGTAATTTATTTTCCTCATTGTAGCGACCAGAGGGGGGGGGGGTATATCCAGTCTCTGATAGTGTTACGTTATTATGGGAGTGCTCTGTTTGATTCTGAAATTGTGTATATTTATATAAATATACAATATGTGTGTGTAAGTGTGTGTGTGTGTGTGTGTGTGTCCGCATCTGTAGCCTGATATATATAAAAGCGTGCATTCTGGAATGTCAGGAATGTTTGAGACGGAGAAGAATGAGGAAGTGGAAACGGAGGAGCTGAGAGCAGCGGAAAAAATCATTATACCGCACTGTGAATGAATTAAAAGTAAATATATAAGTCGTCATGAACACATCTGTCCATCAGACAGAGGGCTGCTGTGCCTCCTGTCATCATTAATGGACGTCTCTTTAAAATGACCGCTCAGAGGAGAGGAGTTCTCATTTCTCTAACCGCCTGCTGCTTCCCCTCCTCTCTCCTCGGTTCCCCTCCTCGGCTCCTCCGCTCGCATCTCCTGTGGGCGGGACTAAGTATCGAGGATAGGAGTCGAGGAGGGGAGTCGAGGAGGGGAGTCGAGGAGGGGGGTTAGCTGAAATGAGAAAGGCCCAGGGAGAAGGACCAGACAATACACAATGAGGAAAACATTACATTACATTACATGTCACTTGTTAGACGCTTTTATCCAAAGCGACTTACATACTCAATACTGTGGACAATCCCCACAGGAGCCATTTGGGGTGAAGTGTCTTGCCCAGGGACACAACGACATGCTGACTGCAGTGGGGTTTGAACCTGTGACCCCCTGATCCGAACACCAACACACAACCCACTGCACCACACGCCTCCATGACAGGGAGAACAGAACAGCAAAAAAAACATAACAAGACATACAAAACTAAAACTGTGACATGACATAAGAATCGTGACAGAAACCCCCCCTCAAGGGACGGATTCCAGACGTCCAAAAAAAAATCCAAAAAATCCAAAAGGGTGGGTGGAGGGGGTCCGGGACGACAACCAAGAGGCAAGGCACAGTCCATGATGGGTGTCTCGGGCGGACGGCCCGGGGGCAAGGTAGAGTTCCTGGTGGAGTCCTCGGCTGGGGAACTCAGGAGACCGGGCTCGAGGGCGAAGGCCGCTGGGGAACTCAGGAGGCCGGGCATAAGGATGGGCAGGAGCTGGTGACCTGTGTTGGAACCGCTCTGAGTTTTCTGATGCTCGCCTCGGCTCCGCGCATTCTTTCGGTAGAGCTGATTAACTTATAAAGGAAGAGTTGAACAGCACCATGATATCAGATGAACAATAATCTGTTTTAATGGTAGAATACAACAATACAACAATAAGGGGTATGCACACCCCTGCTCTCCTCCCATCAGGGAGATCTTACCATCCTGCCGGTCAGTTGGAAAAGAGACAGAGAGAAGCATGTCAGAGATACATATCGAAGACCCAGGCGGGGGGGCTATCCAGCCTCCCCCTAAGTTGGTCATCGATTGGCCCTTATCATTGGCCCAATGCATTGATTGGCCCTGCCAAGGGGCTTAGGAACCATAGTCCCTTGGGTGATAAAACCAGACATCTGTTGGTGTTCGGTTTCACCTCCCTTGTAAAACAACAAGCAGGAATGTGGCCTCACACTCTCACCCCCTCTCTTCGGTTTCACAGTTTTCACACACAGTTTCACATTAAGATTTGGCGTTCTTCCAGATATGCTTAAAATATCATTTCATAGTTGACCAAACATTAACTTCATACATGTGGATTACATTACATGTTTGCGGTGCCTCGTTTCCCAGAACCAGGCATCGTGGAGCAAGCACCTGGTGTGGGTCAAGTATGCTCACAACACACTGCCCACCGCCGCTACTAGACTTACTCCTTTCCAGTGTGTTTATGGTTACCAGCCACCCTTGTTCCCTGCCAATGAAGGTGAGGTCACGGTCCCGTCGGCACACGCAATGGTCCGTCGGTGCCGCCGGATCTGGGCAGGTGCTCGTTGTGCTCTCCTGCGCAGTGCCAGCCAGATGAAGAAGGTGGTGGATCGGCATCGCAGACCTGTCCAAAGACTTACCCCTTCATGTCATGTCCAGAAAGCTAGCCCCAAGGTTCGTGGGCCTTTTCCAGGTTTCTAAGGTGATTAACCCAGTGTCTGTGCGCTTACGTCTACCCAGGTCGCTCCAGGTCCATCCGACGTTTCATGTGGGCAAGGTCAAGCCTGTAAGAGAGAGTCCTCTGGTGCCCGCCTCTAAGCCCCCACCGCCTCCCTGGATGGTTGATGTTGGTCCTGCCTGCAGTGTTAAGAAACTGCTTGGAGTCCGTAACCGTGGTCGAGGGAAACAATTCCTCGTGGATTGGGATGGTTACGGTCCAGAAGAAAGACAATGGGTCCCTGCAAGTTTCATTGTAGATCGGAGTTTGATCACTGACTTCTATCAGGATCATCCAGGAGTGTCTGGGACTTCCGGAGCAGTCACTAGAGGGGGGAATACTGTGGTCAATTGTGTTAGTTTTATGTCTGTCATTTCATGTTTAGTCAGGTATTTATGTCATTCCAAGTCCAGTCAGGTTTCCATGTTACTTCACGTCTTGTCTGTCTATTTTATGTCTGTCATCTCTAGTCAAGTCCCCATGTTTCATGTCATGTCACGTTTTCCCATTTCCTGTTTTATTTTGTACTTACCTCTTGTCTTTTTTTTCAGACCTTGTTACTTCCTCCCTTTGGGTGTTTTCCCGTCATCGTCCACAGGATTGTAGCTGACATCTTCGTGGATTCATCTTCTTATTACAGACACACGCGTTCCCTAACATTCGGTCTATAGGTTGTAAAATGTATTATCTCTTCGATTTACACACCGCATTTCTTGCACGTCTGTCCGTCCTGGGAGAGGGATCCCTCCTCTGTTGCTCTCCCTGAGGTTTCTCCCATTTTTTCTTCCCCTTTAAAACTGTGGGTTTTGCACGGAAGTTTTTCCTTGTACGATGTGAGGGTCTAAGGACAGAGGGTGTAGCTTTTCTCATATTGATACTCTGAACAATCTGTGCTGTTGTATTTGCTGCAAAGTGTCCCTACTGTAGGCTATTTTTATTAAATGTACAGCACTTTGGCTCGACCAAAAAACGCTTATAAATGTGCTATATAAATAAAACTTGATTTGATTTGATTTGATCGTCAGCGTCTGCCCCGCCCCTGATTGTTTCCACCTGCTCCCAATTCCCTCATGTTTAAAAGTCCTTGTCTCCCTTTGTCTTGTGCTAGTTCGTCTTGTTTCAGTGTGCTTCATATGTCCAGAGACCCAGCGTGATACCAGAGAGGAGAGTACCAGAGAGGAGAGTTTTGTTTGTTTGATATCAAGAGTTTTGTTTTGTCCTCGCAAGAGTGATTTTATGTTAATACTTTGTTTTATTTTTCGTCGTTGCGTTTGAGTCCAGTATTTTTGTACCCCGTTCTAACAAATGTTCACTGGGTTCCGTTGTGTTTTGGTGACGGGAAGGAAAAAAGTGGTATATGTCGATCATTATGAAATAGACATATTGATCACTTAGACCAGGCATCCTCAAAGTCCGGACTCCGGTCCGGATCCGGACCGAACCACAACTGTCTCTGGACTCTGAGCAAATTATATTTTTCATATGTATTATCTGTATTATCTGTGTTATCTGCGAGACATCGCCACAACACAACGAGTCAAACTTCTCCGCTATATGTCCACTGCAAACAGCGCTCTGCATGTCCGACTGTCACACTGTCTGTGTGTGTCTGTCAACGCATTGGTCCAATCACATTCAGCATCCCGTCAGCGTTTTTTTCCCCCACCAACAGTCTGCGAATCAGAGGCACAGTAAGGCGGGTCTTCGCGGATGCGGGTGGGAAAAATGCGTGTCTCGTCTCTTTCAACCTGTCTGAGTCAGAGCGAGAGTTTACAAAAAAGAAAGTCAGAGCGAGAGTTAACAGCTCATCTAGTTGCATCTGTACTGTAGCTAGTAGCCTAGTTTCACCTACCAGCTGCACCACCCCAGTTGGCAGCTTTGTTTTGAAAGAAAAGTTGTGGCTCATCGGACATTTATGAGAGAAAGTCTCTAATGTCCGAGTGCAAGTGAATGCAGCACAAGACGCACAGTGCATTTCCTTAGCTGTGGATGAGTCCACTGACAGTTGCTGGTGTTTGTGAGTTTTTATGATGAGGCAAAGGGGGAGTTTGTTGAAGATGTGTTGGGCCTGACGAACCTCAGTGGACACACAAGGGGGCAAGACATTTCAAACGCAATAATGGGAATGCTGAATGAAAGAGGGTGCAGCTCTTACACTGCCACTCTGAGGCACAGACACAATAACAATGAAAACTGCTACATACAGATTATTTTTGTTTTTGCAACCTCGTGTTAAGAATCTTGTTGCAATTGTTTAAAAGTTTGAATGACCGTAATAAACGGACCTTTGTCTTATTGAAAACATTTGTTTGGACCTTTAAGATTTGTATTTGAGTACCCCTGACTTAGACTATACAAAATAAAGTGCATGACAATGTATACGCTACTTGTAACTTCATCAGAACACAGACCCCTGTCCAAACCAAAAAATTAACTAAAATAAAAAAGAAATTCTCTCGAGACCAGCGGTTCTCAAACTGTGGTCCGCGGACCACGTACTGCAGGTGGTCCGTGGAAAAAAGCTAAATAAAATCCACTTTTTATTATCAAGGATTTTCGGGGACTACCTCATATGTGACTTGCTCTATTGAAATCAGTCGCATTGACCCGAAGACACATTTTAAGTTGTATACACTGTTGGAAAGAGGAGATTCCTAGCTTTCTAATGATTTCAGGCAGTGGGGTAGTGGTCGTTGGGCTCATCGGACATTTATGAGAGAAAATCTCTAATGTCCGAGTGCAAGTGAAAGCACCACAAGACACAAGCCTTGTAACCCCTCCCCCAGCCCTGGCGAGAGCGTGGAAATATGATTGGCGGCGATTTCATTTGAACTGGACGTTGCAAAACGAGAAGCATCCGGACTTACGGAAGGAACGAGGTATTTGAAGTCTACAATGACAGAGAAGAGACTGTCAAGTTTGGCTGTACTCAGCATTGAATCAAGACGCACTAAAGCTTTGGATCTTAATCAGTTTGTGAGGCGTTTTGCTGAACAAGATGGTAATCGCCGCATCATAACAGTGATTGACAGCTGATAGGAATAATATGATTGTGAATATTATCATATTAATTCAGACAAACATCGATGAGACAGTTAATTAATGTACTTATTGCAGCAGTCTGCATAGATTTGGTACCCCTGCTGGTCTAAGAGTGAAACAAACTAATTCAGTTATTGTTCAGTTAAAATGCATTCAATTATGTCTGCCATCTTATATATCTCTATTTAAGGATTTACTGATGTGCCACAATTATGTCACCTATTGTTATTCAGTTAAAATATCAATATTTTGGCTTTCCAAGTTAACATTGATTGATATGACTGCGATTAAATCAGCATATACTTCTGCCAGGGGATGCCACCCCTCAAAATCTCCTGCTACCCTAGATCCACCCCTGAGTAGGCTATATTTTTTGTTTCGTTTATTTAATAAGTTAATTTCAGGACAACTTTGGGAATTTTGTTTGTTTGTTTTGAGATTTAAATAGATATTGAAAGTGGAGATAGAGAGAGAGAGAGAAGCAGCGCCGTCTGCTTTTTGCAGTACAGTATCTAAAGTAGGACTAAGCATACCGGTAGTTTTTTGTAGAGCTGTCTGCCCCGTTTTGTGAGTGCACTGCGCGCGTGTGCACTTGTGGCATTGTTTGGGATGACCTCATTAAAATAGCGTCCGCCGTCCTCTTTGAGAAACATACACAACGCAGACAGACACCGCTCACAAAAGTATCAGATAGGCTTCAATTTACTTTTGATGGTCTATAATTAACTATAAAAAAATATCGGCGTTTTAACACTACGTTTATGTACTTATTTTTTTACGGTTTGCATATGAGGTGGTCCGCGAAAATCCTTGATAATAAATGCTGGTCCGTATAAAAAAAAGTTTGAGAACCCCTGCTCTAGACAGTTACCTAGAAGCCTATGTTTACTGTACAGGCCAATATCAAATATAAGCATCACTACATCATTTTAGTGTACACACAATCTGAAATTATGAAGCAGCTTTTGACGGCGCGCTATGCATGGGGCCCCCTTGAGGGGGTTTCCCGACATGTCATTGCAGTGGACCAATTTAATCGACCTTCTTTGGGCCCCCTTCTGCTCCGGGGCCCCAAGTAGTTGCCTGCCTTGCATGCCAGCAAATGGCGCCCCTGTGTACACAATAAAGGCTGTCACTGTGGGAGGTGAAACAAGCATTAGGGATCCTGATATGTTCACCATTACAACACACATTAACACTTCACCTTGACAAAGTACTAATTCACCTAAAACCATGTTCTTTCTCTTAACCTAACCAGGTTGTTATTTGACATTAACATCCTAAACCCTTACCACCATTTTGTCACTTTGTGGAATAAACTCTGCTCGAGTCTTTGGAGCTCTACTTTCACGTTATTTGTCTGGACTCAGGTCAGATTGGCATTGCAATGACGCCCTCTTGCCTCAAGTCTTTTGACCACTTTTAACACCATAAACAAGTGGTATAACAAGACACGATTGCAAGGGTGTAACAATACATGTTTTATTTATTATTTGTTTACCTCTTTTGTTTTGATGTGTTTGACTAATGTAAAGGCCTATATTCTTTGTTGAATATGTGTGAAACGTTTTCACACAACATCAACACATTATTGGAAGCCAAACAAGTCCTCACAGCTGTAAGTTAAAAAAATAAAGGTAGGATAATGCGTAAGAACTGTCTGTTTAAGGTGTCTAGCAGAGGTGGGAGTAAGTCCTACATGTGCAAGTCATGAGCAAGTCTCAAGTCTTGACCTACAAGTATCAAGCAAGTCTCAAGTCACTGTGGTGAGAGTCAAGCAAGTCAAGTCAAGTCATTGCTCAGTTCAAGCAAGTCAACTCAAGTCATACAAAATTCTGATGAATAAGCCCAGTTTCCGTATTTAAATCAGTTAAAAGACAGTGGTTATGAAAATGGATTCAACCCGATCTTCATTACATACACAGTTAATCATTTGAAATCTAATTTAGACCGATGACAATCATATTAGATTCATATTAACCCTAGAACTGCAGACAATATAGCTAGGACTCAGAAATCAAAAAGTCTGTTAAAAAAGGCAGAATTCCAGGTAAGAAAATCATATATGGCAATTGCAATTACACATTTAATTTAAATGTCTGTTAACACTAGAACCGCCAACAGCGTCAGCACCTAGATATCATTTTCAAATAATTTAGTGGGATTGCTGTTAACAGCATTCCAACTATCTGTTCTTCTACGCACGAAAAGTTTATTATTATTCCGCCGACTTATTTTGCCGCGCTTCTCCTCCCGCATTGAACATCGCAGAAACTCCGTTCAAACATCAAAACGTTCAGCTCGGTCGGGAATCGATGGCTTTTCTCATTCATAACTTTCATAATTCCAGAGATACATCCCCTAATACATCAATTTTTTAACATTGAAGTCAATGGAGAAAATCTTCAGACTTCAACAAATCTTCATGCGACTTCAACTGCTAACTGTTCATTCATACTTTCACTCAGAAACCTCATTCCAACTTTAAAATGTTACACATCTTTCTGACATTATTGGTGTAAAACAACATTTAAATCTGATTCTTACTTCTAGAGATATTAACCATTGTTCAGACCTTGTTAAAGAGGTTTTCTTCAGATTTTAACATTAACTAGAGTGCGTGAAGTCACAGCTAGAGGGTAGAACATCTTGAAATTTGCCTTCATATATTTTTTTAAAACTGCCATAATTCCCAAACCCTACATTCCTGAGACATAATTTCTCATGACAAACGTAGGAAAACATCTCGTAGCTTGAAAAATGACAAATAATTAAGCAAAAAATAATTAAACAAAATGCCTGTTGAGGGCAGGAAGTGACAAAAAAATGCAACATTCCTCCATTAAAGCCCATTGTAATTTCAGGCTGATATTTCCTCACAGCAGCAGCCGCACACCTTTAGTTAAACTGCCAAAAAGGCCACATTATTAACCCGAAAGTACACAAAAATGACGCTTCAGATACTCAACTTCCTTGACATGCTTCACGTTTTGAAATTTCTCATTCAGAACAATGGAAACCTTTGATCTCTGGACGCCTCGTTAGCTCAAATATAAACACCTGTGTAATGGAACACGATGATGTAATCGCTCAAACTGACATGCTCAGAGCAGCAGACTTCAGATAAAGGTTAATGGTCCTGCCCTCAACAGCTCTACTCAATTATGGGGTGTCATCATCATATGCCGAAGAGAGAGAGAAGAGAGAGAGAAGAGAGAGAGGGCGATCAAGAGAAGAGAGAGAGTAATGTAACCTCCTAATGCTATAACTCCTATGAAAATGTTCAAAAAGTGCTCAAACTTCACATGTGTGCTAACAGTCCAGACATCTACGGGACAGTTTTGAGATTTCTTCGAATGCCGTTACCATGGCAACACAATGCTCACCTTGAAACAAGGTTTTCTCATAACTTCAGTGAAACTGCTCCAAACGCCCCAAAACTTCACAGGTTTGGTAACGATGCAGCCATCAACGCATCTAAGCGTCTTATGGGGTGTCATCAAATGTCGTTGCCATGGCGACGGATCATTCACCATGAAACATGATGTCGCTGTAAGTCCCATCAACACAGTCCAATCGTCCCCCAATCTTCACTTGTATATCACCGGTCCATGCCTCAACAGCTCTACACCAAATCTGAGACCTCACCATATTGCGTTTTTGTATTGAGATATTACGTTTAGTTTTTTTGAAATGTGATTGGGTGATTATAGCGCCATGCGTGCAAACCTGGCAACCCACTAGTAGGCAGGAGTGTCAGTTAACATGGCAGCGGCTAGCTTTACTCCAAAAATAGCCAAGTTTGGATTCAAGGATTATTTTGTCGATGACGCTAATAAGAAGAAAACAGCGGTATGCAGGGTCTGCAGCATAAAGATCGGTGACAGGACCACCACAACATCCAACTTCATTCGTCACTACAAAAAAAAACACAGAGAAAGGTACGTGCATGTGTTGTGTTAGCTAACGTTAAGTTTAAGCTACGTTAGACTTGGTTTCAAATCGATTAAGCATTGCAAATAGAAGACAAAACGGTAAATTAACACTAGAACCGCCAAGGGATTCATTTTGACTAACCCTGATACTGACGGGCTGTCAGGAGAGAGAGAGAGAGAGAGAGAGAGAGAGAGAGAGA
>CALSBZ010046613.1:110035-140141 GCA_943591055.1 Gobionotothen gibberifrons
GAGAGAGAGAGAGAGAGAGAGAGAGAGAGAGAGAGAGAGAGAGAGAGAACGTTTATATGATCATTATAGTTATAAAAAAATATTTAAAAACAGTTATGAAATACTATATGACAGTAAAAAATGAATAACGTTTTAAAGGGGAGAGATTTGTAAAATATCCATAAAGAAAAAGAAAATCTGTTTACAGTTCTGTTTACAAGCACGTGTGGAACATTAAAAAGTCCTCATCAGCCAACGCAGTAAGAAATAAGAAAAAAGGCACAAATTAATCTGATCCTCAACAGTGGGATGGAATAAATGCTGTCCATTTTGCCATTGGAGCATTTATCATGCGAGTTAAAATGAACTCCAGATGAGGTTGTCAGGGACTGTAGTAGAAGTATCAACAGGCTTTATTGTGAAACTGGGGCTGGGTCAAGGAGTAGGGGCCGTTGTTGGGGAATGGGCAGAGCTGAGGGAATCCAGGGAGCGGGGAATACTGGAAGAACAGGCCGGGGCGAGGAGCAGAAAGGGAGGTGGTGGAGGTGGCTGGCAGAGGAGCAGGTGAGTATATCTGGACAGGGAAAGAGCAGGATTAGTACGGCAAAAATCCCACTGGGAATATCAAAAAACAATGCAAGAAGCAAAGTCGACCTAAACGTTTTACCACAGGTTGTTACACAACGGAATGGTGAATGCTGGATTTGAAAAGCGGTGCAGATGAGAGGGGGCAGTCAAGGAGAGGAGCTGCAGCTGGGGAGCTGGATCCTCACAATAACTATTGGGGAAAATATTTAACCAAGTACTGCTCTGCCTGATGACACATCTCAGGTGACCAATGGGTCACAGCGGGAAGACGAAATAGGGGCGATGGAGAGGAGAAATTAGGGTGAGCTACATTTTAGAATGGCAAAAAACGTATGATCTGTCAAACAAAACTCAAGCAACATTTAATGAATCAAATATATATAAAATATGAAGTTTTGTAATCGTTTTCACCATTTACTGTAATACAGAAACATTCATTTGATAGCATCTTGGGATTGAGTTATGTCTTTGTTTAAAAGAACCGTAATGCTGTTTGTATTTAAATATGTATGTATGTGTTCAAGCACAATGCATAATCATTCAACTGAACATGGACAGATCCCATTCAACTTTTAAAGCGCTGCAGTGTGTGTGTATAGTGTGTGTGTATGTACAGCAGGAAGTCTAACTGTCACTTACAATCCTGCATTATAACATCCCACACTCCCTCCGCGCCTCGCAGACAACTGTGCCGAGCAGACTCTTTAATTATGGAGGAAGGTTAGTGTTTTAATGGAGTGTGTGTGGAGACTTGTATAGGGGGCTACTTCTGTGGTTCAGAGTGTGTGTGTGACTGTGTGTGCTCTCCTCAGTCACCTAGGGGGATGTCAAAGAATGAGACCTCCTCTCACCAGCAAAAAATTACCACAATAAAACTTTGTTCTGTTGTAATAACTAAATCAAAATATAATGGCTGATTTAGATTACTAAACACACTGATGGTGTATGATCTCTTACTTGCAAGCATGTCACACATTTTGAAAAAGTGGTAAAATTGTAGATAACAATAGCAATTCCTAAAAACTCTGAATTAATTTGTCATTTTTGTGCACACATTAAGAGACGTAACGTTAAGAGATTTTAAATGAAAGCAAAAACTGGAATTGTAACCACATATTTTAACCTCTTAAGCCCGGGAGCCCCCCAACGTTTTTTTTCGAGACTGTGTCTCAGGGCTTCTTAACATTTATGAAACTATTAATGTTCCATACCAAATGGAACCATTTTTAGCTAAAAGAAACACAAGAGTAATACCAAGCCTTTGAATTAACCTTGAGCGAAAAAATGCTAACTAATGCTAAAAGACTTTGCACAGAATTCACGGTAGAAATGCCCTTATTACTATCTTAACTGCACAAACAAGATATACGATTTAAAGCTGAGACTCCACAGATTCCAGACATGTAATGTCATCACTGTACGACCCCGAATTCGCGGAGCTATCAGCCAGAAAAGAGAAAGAAAACAACATCTGGTTTCAAAACCATAACAATAATTACGTCTTACCTTTTTTGATTTGTGATCAAAAGTTGTGTTCACCGGAATAAAAACGCCGCTCAAGGTTAATCCAATGTCTTTGTGTCACGTAGACATTTTTACTGATAATCCATCATCATATTTATGGCAATATACTGGGTATAAAGTTTTGCAGTCCAGGCTTGCACTTTCAGATATGCTTCGTTTGCTTCTCTATTATGGTAATGTTTACGTGGATTTGGGAACTGCCCCTCGATTCTATTGGATCTGATGGTTAAGAAAAAGGTGTAAATTACACGAATCGACCAATGGGTTCCAGAGATATGGTCCTGCGTAAAGTATAAAGAATGCCAGCCAGCATCAGCATATTTACGCAGCAGACTCTATGCAGTGTTTACTACGTGAAAGGAAGCAGGAATTGCAGCAGGACCCAGAGCGCACGGAGCACAGAGCGGACAGCAGATACCAGAGCAGATTACAAGATTTGCATTTAGGACTTTTTCTATACTTTGACTTTTGTCAAATAATGGCTCGCAGGAAAGAGTCATCTCGAGTGTGGTTTTATTGTATAGTGTGTTTGAAATTTTTTGAAATAAATCTGTAAAATGTTTGAAATAAATCTGCTCAAACTTCATTTCGTATGTTTTTTTTAATTTACATTTTTTTAAATATTAAATATATATTTAATATATTTTTTAAATGTTTACAACAGTTGTATTTGGATGAAATTAATACCTATAGTCAGGGGTGCACATAACTTTTTTGCCCTGGTTCTCAAAGGAGCACCTGGAGATGTTGCTTGGTGCTCATCCTTAAAATGAAATAAACTGTAACTTTTGAGGGGGTCTTGACTGTATTTGCCAGACACACGGCACTGAACACACATGCAGAGGAGAACACAGAACACACATGCAGAGGTGAACACAAGACAACATTAGCACGACCAGTAATCCTACAAGCTGTCATCACTACCCTCCTGACTGTTCTCCTCACTGTTCTCCTCACTGTCTTCCTCTCTGTCAGACATGGTAGCTGATGATGTAGGCCTACTACTTTCTGGCCGTTTCTCAATCGCGAGGATATTGGCTTCCAAGCCAATATTTCAAGGACGCTACGTCATCAAGTGGCGCAGCAGGACCGTTCCAATGTCCAACATACTTGGAATTCCACCGAGGCCGGGTCCTTTGGAAATTTCGAGGCTGCACATGGGTAGACTTCGCGTCCTTAAAATCCCCACAATGCTTTGCGCACGGACCAATTTCAAAAACCCTTGCGGAGAATTGCTGAACCAACGCAGCACACATTTAAATGTAAGTATGTAGTAGCGTAGAACATGTGTTGGTAAATATGTGACTTTGTTACATTTGTTTGTTATCACCAAAAATGTGTTCCGTGAAAGTAAAGCAAGTTCATAATTAGATAGACATCGTGAGGTATTTATTTTCGGTACAGTTTATGTTGAAACCGTTAGAGAGAGTGGCACACTTGTTAGCCTGTTCCATTCTTCTTCGTTTTCCGAAACCGTGGCTTGGAAGTATACTTGCTTCGTTTCTGAAGGAAGTGACTTGGAAGTACGCGACTACCAAGCCAGCATCCTCGCGATTGAGAAACGGCCTCTCTCTGGTTGAGTCTGCGATTAGCTGCTTGCATCCACAAGTCAACAGCTGGTTTTGGGTCGAAAGTCTCTGTTGTCATCTTAGACAAGTGGATGTAATCAAATAAATATGTGAACATAACCAATAACCTACCATAGCCAATAACAAATTAATGTAACTTATTTTATTTGTGTTGTTCATTCATATCTTATTTTACCTTAACATTTATTTATTTATGCATTTTTTTTAAATCTACAGTTGTAAAGGATATTTTTGGTTACTGTCCTATAGTATACATTGGAATGATTTCAAACCTGTTCATCCCAATTATTATAAAGGAGTGCCTTGGAAATATGTGTTAACTTTACATACATTGTGACCAAACCGTTTTAACTTAGACTAAAGTTAACTATCTAAACACTTTAATTACCTCACTGAGCTGTAGTTATCAGCCTCTCAGTCTGACTGGAGAGGACTCTCCCTCCACATTATTGTAGAAACATCTTCTTCTTCTTATATAGCACCAGATTCTAATAACAACAGCGCCCTTCTCTCTCTCCCTCGCTCACTCGCATTTTGGCTGTGAGCTGCGGGCGCCAGATAAGCCAACATCCCCCATTTTCATCACTTACAGCGCCCATCGTACAGGGCAAATGAAACGTGTAACCAGGGTGAAAAGGGTGTTACATTTACTTAATTATGAATATTGTTACATCAAGGCGGAAGATTAGGATGAGCACCAACGGTCAAAAATGTTTTTTTCCCTCCCAGAACTGCCAGCGCAGCGCCTCCCCAGATCTGGCGCCCTAACGCCAGTGCTACGGGCCGGCCCTGAGTTCATATGCAACTCGCAAATATCTTTCTCTCTCTTCTCTCTCCTCTCTTCTCTCTCTTTTCTCTTCTCCCTTCACTCTCTTCTCTGTCTCCCTCTCTCTCTCTCTCAATGTTGGTAGGCAAATGCACCTTTTTTCAAATGACCCGGTGCTCTTTTTTTGGCGGAGGTGCGCATGCAGTTATGTGCAGACCTGCCTATAGTGATAATTCAAAGTAATAAAATGATTTTTACAGTGAAAAAGGTCAAATGGAACTGATGGTTCCCAAATTACCCAGAGGTGAGTTTTTCTAAACCTCTCTAAAAAGGTCAAATTTCACTTGTTTTGCATCAATCTTGATACAGGGTACTTATTATATCACAAGTAACTCATAAACCCGCAGGATTGTTTTAATGAGCAACTCCAAAGCAGCTGAGAGATATTGCTGCCCTCCAACAGTTTAATTTCTTAGCCTGTTGCCACGATGTAACTTCCCCATTGTATCAATAAAAGGTGTGGTTACACATGACGCAAAGTGTACTGTGAGGATGTAACAAAAGACATAAAACGAAACCAGAAAGCTCAGTGAAACATCTCCTTTCAGTTTGGTGTTAGGTGACAAGCTGTTATGTAAATTGACTGACCACTCCAAACTATTTGTATTTCTCTAACAGTGTTTGTGGATGCACCAATACACCAAAGCACAGTCCTTGTTTGTGCACTAAATTGTGTTTGCACTGTTTGTACACTGAAAAAACGGAAACGTTGAGTGTGTTATGTTATTTAAACGTAACACTAACGCTTTCAACGAACCTAATACAGTTATATGAAATGTGTTGAAATAATAAATTTCATTAAAGGTCCCATGTCATGACCATTTCTACCGATCATAATTCCATTGTTGAGGTCTACTAAATGGAAAAAGAGAAATCTCCAACGAGGCGTTCTGGGGCAGCATAGACAGGTCTTTTCTGTGTGAGAGTTGTACTCGCTACAGGGTGTACTTTGAGGGTTTGTGACTTTGCAGACCGTTTACATGCCGAAAAAGCAATATAACACACAAGGGGACGGGTAATAACCGGAAAAGCATGACATGGCACCTTTAAAGTCAACATTTTAGTTTTTTCAGTGTGACAACGTTTCCAGCAAGTGATCACAAAATCACAAATATAATCATGAATTTTTATTTTTGTACAGATTTACCAAATAAATCCTGAATAAAATGTTAATAATGTTTAGAGACCTGTAGGTGTCAGTGATTCTGACAGTTTACCAAACAGCTGGAAGCAGAACTGTCGGGGAACATGAAGTATACAGAGGAGGTTGACAGATATACTCAGAGCAATAATCCTTGCTGATCTCTGATTTTAAGATATCCTCTCTCTAGGATATTACTGCAGTTTATTAGACCAGATACGGTTAGTGATAAGGAGTCAAAATTAATATAAAGTGTGTTGAAATGCACCAAACATACACAAAGTCTGTTTAATGTTTGCATCACTCTGTAGTTTACAGCAGATAGGGCTCAGGCTCAGTATCCTGCAGCCTGATGCAGTCTGTGCTAACACTAAATCAATAAGCGATGGATTGAATCTATTAACCGTGGAATACAAAAAAAAGTCCCTGGCTCGCATCTCGCACTCTCCCTTACTCAATTTAGAAACAATGTGTGCAAACCTCCCCTGAAAACAACGCGGGATGCTCTGAGCTTGATTAATCAAGTATTAAATGGGAATTATTTAAGCTAATGGTCCATTAGTAGCAGCTTGACACATATCTCTCTCTCTCTCTCTCTCTCTCTCTCTCTCTCTCTCTCTCTCTCTCTCTCTCTGTGTGTGTGTGTGTGTGTGTGTGTGTGTGTGTGTGTGTGTGTGTGTGTGTGATGGACAGGGGGGGGTGGGGGCGGGGGCTGCAGCACAATCTAATTAAAACAGAGGAATAACAAAGGAACTCTGTCCAGGGAAGAGAAAAAAATGTCCGCTATGGAAAATATATTTCCTCAAAATCATCTCTCACTATGAATATATTATAGGATTGAAATCAAAACTGAATTAATGGACAAGAAAGTAACAATCACCTTCAACTGAAAGATTTCAAGCGAGAATGGGATTAAAACTGAGGAGGCAATTTAATTGCATGATTTTTTTCTGTTCCCCTTAAATTGTAACGTACTATGTCGACAGTGTTATGTTTTCACCTTAACACAAAGTCTAAAACTCCAGATATGATACTAACAGCAGCTTAAGTAATTGACATTGTCTCACTGTAGTTAGGAGAAAACAAACCTACACCTAGAACTTAATCTTAGAAGGTAGAACATTTCTTAGTTTTGACAGAATGTAATACTTGTGAGTGTGAAAAAAAGCCTCATGAGGCCAAAACACATGACTGTATTTTGATGGTAGTGTTTTAAATGTATCTCACCAGGGTTTAATTGATTATACATTAATATTATATATATATTGTTTGTGCAGAAATAATCAGTTTTGAGAAGAGGCCAAGTTGTTCTGAGTGAAGGGTTTGATTTGATTTATTTTATGGTTGTACAGTGTGAACAGGAGGGGACTAAGCATACAGCCCTGAGGAGCTCCTGTGTTTAACAGTAGAGTGGAGCAGGTGTGACTGACTGAACTGACTGGGGTCTGACAGTGAGAAAGTCATATTCAGTTCCATAGAGGGTTGTGTTGAATGCTGAGCACATATCAACAAACAGGTGCATGTTGATGTGTGATATGCAGTCAGTTCAATACTGGTATTACTCAAGTTGTGACAAGGGTTGAATAATGTCTTCTGAGGCTTTTCAAGGCTGACAAAATTAGGTAATGACACAATTCAAGTATTATCTTGTAGTACAAATTCCTTACAGAAAGCCTTTAACAAGCAATCAAAATGTTATTGCATTATGGGAAGTAAAGTATGGGTGTTTTTGGAACTCATAGTAGGTAGCAAAAATGATGATACCTCAGCCTTTTGCTGTTTTGATTTTAAACCATTCTTTCAGTGACGTGCGGTGAGGTTCATGGCTGGTGGGTCAGTGTACGTTGTGTCAGTTTGATTTTTCGTTTAAACCAAAAGCCAAAAAACGAAAATACCAGCCTTTTTTCGTTTTTGATTTAAAACGAAAAACTGAATTTTTGTCTGAATCAAAAGACGGATAACGAGAAAACCTAATTAAAAAAAGGTCCGTGTACGACCAAGGTACGTTTTAACCGTTCTGATTGGCTAGTTTGCCCTATGCTTGCGCTGTACTCTTCAAAATAAAGGTTCATACTCTTTGCCTAGACCAGGGATGGGCAACTTGGATGGTGGTGGGGGCCACATAATGTATGTACTGGCCACCAGGGGGCCGCAGATTCATTTGGAACACACAAATTCCATGTATTGTATGTAATTATTAACAAATATATACTAAGTCTGACATCTTCATTGACATTTTACAATCTTTCAGGTTACATCCTTTAATAAGCTCACTAAACAAATATCAGTTCACAGAAATGTTATCACATTTTTACAAGTGGCATGTTTGTATTGAACAGATTATTTAACAGTGGAATAAAACTATTTTAAACTATTGGAAAGCATGGAAAATGTGTGTGCATTGAGGTTAACCATTCAGATGACATAAACATGAAGTCATGAACACTAACCCAGACATTAGATGTCTAACTTGAACCTAGCTAAGACACTTGTAGCCTATCTCTGCATTCCCCTTATTCCACAATAAGGGGAAGGTTAAAATATGATTATTTATCTGCCCCTAGTTCGTTCCTCGCAGATTCTTCAGTCTCATCAGCCTCATCTTTCCATCTGTCCCAGTCAACGCATCAGCCTCCAGCACACTTTCAGTGTCTGTGTCTCAATTCAGGGGTTGCATCCTTGGAAGGGTGCATTCGTAGACCGCATACGTCACTTCCGCCGAAAGAAGGCTGTCCCAATTTAAAAAAAAGACGAGACTCCTCCGAATGCGGCCCACGAATGCAGCCTACTTTTCCCCAATTTGAAGGATACATCTGATGTACACTCCGCAGCCTACCATATCCCAGGGTGCAATGCACGCAGGGAAGAGTGCGTTTTTTTCAAATGAAATGGCTTCCGGTCTCCTCAGCAGAGTGGATTTAAAAGCAGCAGCCAGCAGAGGAATCACTAATAAATGTGAGTATTGGGTTTTAACTTACTTTAAATTAACTAACGTCACACACGTCAAACCCAAGGGGCATTAAAACGTACATTTCCGTTAAATAATACGGATAAATATGTGACGCTAACTAGCTAGCTGGACGTACTGCACTGTTGTTTACACTTATTTTGTATTCAATTCAGAAGTTTACTGAAGTCATACAGAGATCTTGGCTCTGTTATAGATAAATTATACTTTATGTTACATAAATGGACCAAAGTGAAAACATTTAGACCGGTATAGCCTACAGTACGGTGGGATTTATAAAATGCTACCCTGACGTGTAGCTGCTGTTAGCTTTATTTATTTCTCTGACATATTCCAATTTGTTACTGTTTATTAAACTTTGGGACAACATTACAACCTTTTTATTCAGCTCATGCTGCTTTGAGGTAGGGCTAAAAGAAAAGCCTATTTTAAATATTTCCACCAGATTTTATCATCTTTTATTTAGGTTAAAGTGTATTTAATGTATCCTAATCCCATAATAATAAGACAATCAAAAATAGACAGCAGCCTTTTGCTTGATGTTAGTTTGTGTATACTGTCACCCTAGACCAGCGTTTCTCAAAGTGTGGGGCGCGCCCCACTGGTGGGGCGCAGAGATGTGATAGGTGGGTCGCGAAAAAAAATAAATAAAATGAATAATTTATTTATTTTTTTTTCTCTCACTGGTGGAATGTCAAAACAACGGCCCGGGGTGCAAAACGCATCAATGAAAGCGACCCTCTACCACACAAAACAACACCTGTAAATAACCCAATTTGTGTTCTTTGAAATTGAAAAGGATATTGCATTGTGTTTGTTACTTTCGTTGCAGTTGTATGCCTTAAGTGTAATTTGGCATGCTTTTATTTTGAAGGCGAGTTTACGCTGTTGACAGTTGTTGTTTCTATGGAAACAAGAAACGTTTCACAGCGGGTGGAACTTGTCATAAAGTATGCGATAATAAAGCCCACCCATTTAGAGGGAAGATATGATTGGTCAATTGCACTGTCATTTGACATTACTCTCTCGTTCAGGTACTATAGCTGGCCCTCTGTGAATTCATAGCTGGACGTCCAACAGCTCCTCTCTTCACCTCGCAGAGACGAGCTTCTTTCATTTAACCCTTCACATTCAAACAGAAACTGAATAGGCAGATTCAAAGGATTTATTTCTAATCAATCAAATCAAAATGTAATCAAGTTATTTTTGGTAAAACTAATGACAAATATTACTGAAAACATATATTTTTTAAATATATAAAGAAAAATATAATTTGTTTTAATGTTTTTAAATATTATTTTGTAGAATATATATAAAAGTAGCTCACGACTTGTTTTATTTTTTGAAAGTAGCTCTCATCCTAAAAAAGGTTGGAGACCCCTGTTATAGAACGATACATTTGACAATTTTAAGCTTGGCCTACCATTTGATTGGAGCGATGAGGAACAGGTGGGGCTTGAAAAGACCCACCTGTTCCAAGTGGGGAATGACAGAAAAAGTTTGAGAACCACTGCCCTAGACAGTGTGACTATCATTTCATCTCTTTAGTTTTTTTTTAAAACCAGAACAGTACATCATTTTAAATGATCCTTTTGGGATTGCAACCTGTGTTTAATATGATTAATTCACTTTTTTCTTGTTCTCTTGTTTTTCTCTGTAATTAGGACAATTCTGGAGAAATGGATCTGCTGGAGAAGGACCCGTAATCCGAAAAGTGCACTGCGGATCATCAGGACAGAGCTGCCATCCACCTGGACCCCCCGTGGTGCTGAAGAAAGCAAAACAGCGATCAGGGACATCCTCCACCCAGATCTCTGCTTACTGCCATCCTACAGACTTGTCTCTTAGTTTCAGTATTTGATTTTGTATGTGTCCTTTCTTTTAATAGATATTTAACGATTATAGCTTGAGTCTGTCTGATTCCCCAAACAGCTGCTTCTATATACTTGCTGCACATATAATACAAATAAACAACTTGATAAACACACTTTTGCTGATATTTGTGTTACTGCTGGTGATGTTAAAGTACATGATTGATTTCCTCTGTCTCAATGATGAAAGTTATAATAATAGAAGACATGAAGCTGCAGAGAGAGGATGGATATATTCTTACCACTACTTTGTGATTAGATGAAAATACAACATTAAATAGTAATTGTTAAACACATTGTTAATTTCATTTATTGAGGTTTTAACCATTATTTCCAACATGTGTACATAAGCAGTGGAATAATAGGATATCTCTAGGTCATTCAACTGTCTTCAGTTTAATTTTATTAATACAAAAAATAGGTCATAGAAAATGTTTAATTGTGTATTTCAGCAGAGCTGGGGGTCACGGTGCTGCTGGACCTGGAGGAGCTGACCTGGGGTCAGTGGGACATCATCTGGGCTGGTTTAGGGGAAGAAGGAGAATATAAACTGTTATGATCACAGCTATTAAGATTAGAACACTAATATTGTTAACAATCAATATATACAACATGCTTTTGTTCATTTAAAAAACATATTGTTTTATTAGTACAGAAAAATTAAGACTTATTTTAAATATGAAATAATATGATTAAATTACATCAGCTATATTTAATTTATTTGTTAACTTACTAATGTAACATTACTGGGGGCTAAAGGAACAGCTTCATCTTATTTACCTGGGCATGGTTCTCTTTATTTCATCGCCGACGGTGATCTCCAAAAAATGTAAAAGTAAAGTTTCTGGATCCTTTTCAGCTGAGTTAGCTCGTAAGATAATTTGCTAGCAGGCTGCTGGAGCAACGCAACCGAACAGCGCGTATCACGTGACGTAAATACGAAGCGCTCCGTAGGCTAGACGTCTCATTTCGTAGGCCGCTCGGTCCAGCCTACCCGGTCTACATGGGCTGGGTCCTCCGTGGACCGCGTAGGCTGCGTACTCCGAAGGATGCAGCCCCTGAATTGAGACACGGCCAGTGTCTGGCTCCATAGATATTGTCCTGATGCTGTACAAGGGTGATGCCCAATGATCAATAAATGACCCCTGTAGAGTCTGAGTGCCTATGACCTCTACATGTCACTTGTTAGTTGCTTTTACCTTAAAGCGACTTACATACACTCAATACTGTGGACAATCCTCACAGGAGCTATTTGGGGTGAAGCAAATAGCTGACTGCATTGGAGATTGAACCAGTGCCCCTCTGATCCGAAGATCAACACACAATCAGCCACAGCGTTATGTCTGTCATTAATGTTACATCACCCCTTATAACAATTGTCTTCCCTTTATTCTCTTTTCTCTTCTCTTGCCTGTTTTTCAGGTCTCAGGCTCGAAAATGACATTCCCAGAACAAATGACCATATCTTCCCTTCTAAAAGGGTTAAATTAATAATATTTTTTCTCAAAGCAAGGTTACATCTGTGAGTTGGATGTAGAAGTGTCAGAATCAATAAAGATGTTTTTATTTTAAAGTAAATTCAGATTGAACACAGTAAAAAAATGTAAATGATTGTGCCCGTCCAAAAAAAGATTACTTATAGTGAAACCCACCCTTGAATGATGGGATGGTAGACTAAAAGCTTTAGGAATCCAAACTACAACATATAATAAGTACCCTGTATCAAGATTGATGCAAAACAAGTGATATTTGAACTTTTTAGACAGATTTAGCACAAAAACAACACTTCTGGGGTCATTTAGGTGGATTTTACATATCTCTGGCCCCCCTTGCTCGATTTTGCTGATTGACATCTCTTTCTAACCGTCAGAGCCAATGTAATCGAGGGGAATTCCCACATACTCCTTATTTGGTAATGTGTGTGTGTGAGACTGACGCATAGCCAAAACCGGAAGCTGCGATAACTCTGGTGGCTACCATTAGCAGCTAACTTTTACTCTCCGATTTTTACATAAAAATGGAATTATGGATTATAAATAATTATTTCAGTTCCACAGAAACATTATCAACCTATGGATTAACCGATTCAGCCGCGTTTTTTCTCGTTTTAATGCCATTGAACAAGTCTTTTGATCAGATTGACAGCTACGGTGAGACGATCTCCCGTAAAAGCTCCGTAAAGGTACATGTTGTGATGTCTGTGTTTGCTTCCCCTGTCGCGAGTTCGGATCACTCAGTGATAATACTACATACCTAAATAATCTGTGGAACCTCAGCTTTAATCGGATATCTTGTATGTGCAGCTACAAAAAGTAATAAGGGTATCCAGTGTTGCCAACTCTCACGCATCTGGCGTGTGACACACGCTTTCACTCTCAATCTCACACTCTCACGCTGCCCAAACTATTCTCACGCCAAAAACAAGAATACCGAAGACTAGAAACGGTTTTGAAAACTTTTGTCAGGTAGTGATCGTCTTCTCAATAGAACATCTTTGATAATGTCTTCTGGCCAATCAGAATCAAGATAACGGCGTAGTGTTGTTGCAGGAAGTCCCGACGGAAAATACTTTTGTTGTAGTACATCTCTATATACATCGATACAACATTACGTGTTGATAGAAATCAACACGTAATGAAATAAGACCCCACGGTTTGATGATTGATAGGTGTGTGGGCTGTCTTTTATTTTGACACACAGAACAATGGGGGCTATCCACCCTTATCCACAATGTAAAGTTATTCACACAGCCTCTTCCCTCTTCTCTCTGTGAGGAGCAGCAGGTTCATCTTTCAGAACAAAGTAACAAAAAACTAAAATGGCATTCATTTTTTTAAATATGTCGTGTAGTAATAGATGTATTTATTTTTCTTCTCAAGAGAGTACCAGAATGTGTATTTGATGTTAGTATTTCAAAAAAAAAGACCCCCCTGCTGGGGTTGGGTTTTCAGCATGTCAACTCTTTCACTTGTGGGGAAATGGCAGGATTGGCTCCAGGTCGCCCTTTTTATTTACTACAAGACAAATGTGCCTTTTTATTTCATACAGTTCAATTTGGATTGAGACAGGGAAATAATCTAAACCTCACGCGTGGCGTTTCTCTGTCAAGGGGAGCGTGTATGTAATTACAGATGAAGCACTTAATTTCGGACAGTTTGAAACGCAAGGGCAGTGATTGGTAAGTGGTCTGCCCTCGCTCAAGGGAAAGCCTCCAGCTTGACTTGAGACCACCCCCGTTATAAATACATGTAATTATAATGAAGCCAGCTGCAATGGATCATTGAAAGCCTGAAATTGAAAATCTGGCAACGCCCTCTTGGAAAATAGTGGGAGGGCTTGACCTTCCTCGAAACTGGTAGTAGGCAGGAACAGGTAAGCTGGAGTCCGAAATGAAGTGCTTCATCTGTACATTGCAAATACTGACTTGAGCCCCACCACTGTATGGGTTAGCCCTACCATAGATTACCCAACTAAAATACTCTGGAGCCGCAACTGCCGACCCGTATTGCGCATGCGCAGATCTAAGATCCAGTCGAAATGATAAAAAAGTAAAAGTCTGCTGCTTATTGTTCTACTAGGCCAAAATAGAGTCAAAGAGTATATGAGAGTGAGAGTGTGTTAATTAATATATTTGGCAGTTTGGCGTAAGTCTGTAGATTTGTTTGTGTGTGTGTGTGTTTCATGTATAGGCCTCTCGCGATAATTAATTTTGTTGGATACATTTTCCCAGAAATGATTGTGACAAACGATAATATTGTCGGCACCGTTGTATGACCATTTTAGACCACTGACATAATGATAATATATAATAATAATTCAAGTACATCCTTTCAAACTGCTAGTCACATCCTCATGTAAATGACAATGTATCGAGTTCATTTTTATTTATCGTACGATAAGTCAATTAATTGCTTATCGCGACAGGCACACAATAAAACTGTGGAAACAAACATGTGTTTGACTTTCATCAGTGAATGAAACTGTGTGCCCTTTATAGTCTGTGTCCAATATTGTGTATTTGTATATATTGTATATATCCTATATATATACTAAGGTCCCGCTGCTGACACGATAGCAGTCATTTCGTGCGCATTTGTGTAATTAAACCCATGATATCAAAATCTCACTCCAGCCAGGTACCCAAAGTTGGCAACCCTGGGGTATCTTTTATCTTGAGTTCTGTGCCAAAGTGCGTTAGCATTTTTCACTCAGGGGTCATTTAGATGCTTCTTATGAGACTTGTGTTTTGTTTTGGTAAAAATGGTTTGTATCGTCAGTTAGCTAAGATTATTCCCGTTAATCTGGTATAACACATTAATAGGTTCTGAAATATTAAGATCCCCTGAGACAGTGTCGTGAAAAAAAAAGGGGGACCTTGGGGCTTAACAGGTTGTCTTGTGGCTTAACTGACCCCATTTTATGGGTAAATTGATCTGAGTCAAGGGGTAAATTGAACCTTCTCGGGGTAAATTGACCAATTGACTTTTTAAAGTTTTAAACCCAAGTTGTGTGGTACAGGAATGTTGTTTCCGTCTGTAATTCAAAGCCAGTTCACATAATTTCTTTGGAGTAAGGCCATGGAACTGGTCTGCAGTTTTTTTTATATGGTCTGAAGCCCCTTCTCTCTCCTGTGTGAAGACCCTCTTTCCTCTGCTGTTCCTCTGTGCCTCCTGTTTTCACATACTTTCCTCCTTCCTTTTTATGTCTCTACGCAGCCGTCAATATTTCTGTCTTTTGCCACTGCTCTGATGGATTCTCCAGCCTCTCCATCAGTGGCTGTTCCCAATATCTCCCCAGTATTTCTCTTACTACTAGTACTTTCTTGGCATGACATCAAATAAAAACGTAAAAAACAAATCAGTTGTGTAAAACTATATTGAAATAGCATTTTATACTTCAGGAACAAAGACCTCATGAAAGATGGCACACGAAGTGAGGATACCCGGCCCGGAGGAAGCCCGGGGTCCCCTTCTGGAGCCAGGCCCAGAAGGAGGACTCGCCGGCGAGCGTCTGGTGGCCGGGCTTGCCACAGAGCCCAGCCGGGCACGGCCCGAAAAGGCAACGTGGGCAACACCTCCGCTTCTCCGTCCCGCGGGCCCACCACCTACGGGAAACAGCGATGGGGTCGGGTGTGCTGCCAGAAGGGTGGCAGTGAAAGCAGAGTGTCTCGACGGACCAGACCCGGGCGACAGAAGCTGGCTTTGGGAACGTGGAACGTCACCTCTCTGGGGGGGAAGGAGCCGGAGCTTGTGCGGGAGGTGGAGCGTTACCAGTTGGATCTGGTTGGGCTCACCTCTATGCACAGCGTTGGCTCTGGAACCTTACTTCTGGATAGGGGTTGGACTCTATTCTTCTCCGGAGTTGCCCAAGGTGTGAGGCGCCGGGCGGGTGTGGGGATACTCACAAGCCTCCGGTTGGGTGCTTCTTTGTTGGAGTTTACCCCAGTGGACGAGAGGGTCGCCTCCCTACGCCTGCGGGTTATGGGGGGGAAAACTCTGACTGTTGTGTGTGCTTATGCACCAAACAGCAGTTCAGAGTATTCAGCCTTCTTGGAGACCCTGAAAAGAGTCCTGTATAGGGCTCCTGAAGGGGACTCTTTAAAATTGCTGGGAGACTTCAACGCATGCATGTGGGCAATGATGGAGACACTTGGAGGGGCGTGATTGGGAGGAACGGCCCCCCTGATCTGAAACGGAGTGGTGGTTTGTTATTGGACTTCTGTGCTAGTCATGGATTGGCCATAACAAACACCATGTTCGAACATAAGGATGCTCATAAGTGTACGTGGTACCAGAGCACCATAGGCAAAAGGTCCATGATCGATTTCCTTATCGTATCATCGGACCTGAGGCTGTATGTTTTGGACACTCGGGTAAAGAGAGGGGCGGAGTTGTCAACTGATCACCATCTAGTGGTGAGTTGGGTCGAGTGGCGGGGGAAGCCTCTGGACAGACCTGGTAAGCCCAAACGTGTAGTGCATCTTAAAAGTGCTTAATTATAGATAAACTAAATAAAGTGTAGCAGCAGCTTGAGTTTCCCTTTTTCTTTGTTAACCGGGAAGCCTTTGGACAGACCTGGTAAGCCCAAACGTGTAGTGCGGGTGAACTGGGAACGTCTGGAGGAGGCCCAAGTTCAGGAGGCCTTTAACTCACACCTCCGGTGGAGCTTTTCGGGAATTGAACCAGAGTGGGCGGTTTTCAAAGCCTCTATTGCCGAAGCCGTGGCGGAGAGCTGTGGTCTCAAGGGGCGGTAACCCTCGAACCTCCTGGTGGACACCGGTGGTCAGGGAAGCTGTCCGACTGAAGAAGGAGGCCTTCAGGGATATATTATCCCGGGGGAGTCCCGAGGCAGTATCGAGGCACCGACAGGCCCGAAGGGCAGCAGCCTCAGCCGTGGCCGAGGCAAATCAGCGGGTGTGGGAGAAGTTCGGAGAAGCCATGGAAAAGGACTTTCGGGCCATGAAGGATGTGTCATTACCGAAAGAACGAGATTGCGGATACAAGCGGCCGAGATGGGTTTTCTCCGCAGGGTGGCAGGCGTCTCCCTTAGGGATAAGGTGAGAAGTTCAGTCATCCGGGAGGGACTCAGAGTTGAACCGCTCCTCCTTCGTGTCAAAAGGAGCCAGTTGAGGTGGTTCGGGCACCTAGTAAGGATGCCACCTGGCCGCCTAGGGAGGTGTTCCAGGCACGTCCAGCTGGGAGGAGACCAAGGGGTAGACCTAGGACCAGGTGGAGGGATTATATCTCTTCGCTGGCCTGGGAGTGCCTTGGGATCCCCCAGTCAGAGCTGGTTGATGTGGCCAGGAAAAGGAAAGTTTGGGGCTCTCTGCTGGAACTGCTACCTCCGCGACCCGACCACGGATAAGCAGGAGAAGATGGATGGATGGACTACAGCAGGGTTATTCAACAAAAATTCAACGAGGTCCAGTTAGAGAAAATCTCCCCATGCAAAGGTCCGGAACATCAAAATGTCTAACTTTATCAATGTTTGCATGTAATCAACAACTGACTGATCATATTTGGCTCTGAGACTGCTTATTTTTTGTGACCTCAGTTCTGACTTGAGAGGGAATGTTTGGTCAAACACTATAGCCTCATCTCAATACCCCTCCTCGACTCCTCTCCTCCCCTCCTCCGGGACTTGACCCGGAAATCGATCAAGACACGCCATGTTGAAGGACGTCCCAATAGCTGAAATGCACACGGAGGAGTCGAGGAGGGGTGAGGGAGGAGGGGTGCGGGAGGAGACAAAAGGGAGGATACACGCGAGCAGACTACGCGGAAGTGTTTTCACTACTCGCGTGTAAAACAGTGATGTGTCGGTCGCGAACGAGCCGATTCTTTTGAACGGCTCTTTGGTATGAACGAGGGGAACCGAGTTGTACTTGGTGAGAGCCGTTCTTGTTATCGTTCAATCGTTTGTCCGCACTCACTGCCTGCCAAAATCCACTCGCCTTTTAAAAAGCTTGATTTTGTTCCCCAAAACGCATTCTGTGAAGACCTGCCCCTACTCTGACTGTATCTATCTCCGACACGGAAGCCCTGTCTGCTCCTCACAGCAGCTCCTCACGAGCAGTTGCACGTCGCTTGACCAATCAGAGCACACTGGGCTCACAGGGAGGGGGGGTCTTAACGGAATACGCGAGAGAGAGAAGTCATAACAAGTGGTACAGGACAGGTAGACAACGTGTTTTTCGGATGGAAAATTAGCCAAACGCGAAAACGCAGTTAAATGCACTTCAGCCAAAACCCAGGCAGTGATAAAGCGCACCATTTGTAAAGGCAAAAATATCCTTTAAAGCAGGGTCAACAAATAATCTCCATCGCCACTTAAAAACACAGTATCTAATATTAAGAGTTGCATGAATTTCATTCAAGGCAAGGCAACTTTATTTACTTAACACATACAGAGGGTAAATTCAAAGTACATTCACTGACATGAATGACATGGATATGGCGCCACCTTGTGTCATGTTTACAATGCAGATTATTGACATTAGGTCTGGCAATACAGTCAATCATTATCCTGGTGATTATTTCGCAGATAAACCTAGTAACCCCGCCCCCTTTTTAAAAAACTGCTCTTTTGAACGACTCTTTTGAACGGCTCTTTGAAAGGAACGGAGCCATAAGATCCGGCTCCCTGCAAAGAGCCATAAATCCCATCACTAGTGTAAAAGCCCCGCCCCCACCTTCACTGCTGGTCGATTTCGGTCGAGGAAAACCGACAACTGGAAGATGAGTGGAAAAGCGTCACATAAATGTATACGTGGTCACAGCTCCGTGGGAATTATTATGTGCAATTCATTTCTAAAAGGCTTTCACATTACTATAATTATATTTTTATTTAAATGTAGGCTATATTTTACACCAAAACGGAACACAAAAGCAGGACCAACCATCATACATTGAATTCCTTGACTAACAAGAGAAAGATTCATTCATTTAAATAAATATTTAACAACAAATGGGCCGGTTCTAAGGGGTTCTTCAGTTAAGCCCGATGAGAGGGGATACAGCTGTGTACATGTCATCATTAACAGACGTCGTTTAAGAGTGACGTTTGAGTGAACGAGGACATCCCAATTAATACCTGAGGACTCCTCTGTTCTCGCGTCACCTCCTCGTGTCTCTTGCTCGCATCGAGTCGAGGAGGGGGTATTGAGATGAGGCTTATGTGTTTTGTCTCATAGTGGCGTTTTGGCACTTTTAATGAGCGCCACGGTCTCTGAACAAATGAGACACACTGGTTCTGTGCTCCCAGTGGGCAGGATGAACATGAATGAGTCCGTCCACTCGGGGTTAAAAGTTCTCACTGTCCACTTTCCTCTTCTTGGAGAGCGCTATGTGTAATTATTTGTCTAACACGCCTGTTCACTCTCCTCTCCTCTCCCTGTATCGCTAATTATTCTCTTCATTTACTTTCCTCTGCGCTTCTCTCTGCCGCGCTCTCATCGCTTCTTCTGTGTGTCTTCTCCCAGTATCGCTCACTCGTCTCTTTCACCCCTGTCGGCGGCGGTTAAAATAGAATCGCCCTGTCAAAATTGAAATCCCCTATTAATGTATTGATTATAGGTCCGGGTCCGTATAGGTTGCCGTCTGGGTCCGGATCCGGACCGCGGTCCGTCTGTTACTGAACTATGGACTACAGGAACATAGCTCCAGTGCCTCATGGGGGGTTACGTTGAACCACTGGCTCATTCTGCCCCACAGCCACTTTTTGGAAAAATACTGACTAATTATATACCTGACATGTTGGAAATGTTGACAAGCAAAACATTGTTTATTGTGAAAAAAACACATTTACCACTTTATCATGTGCTTCTCTCCATCACAGCCAGATACAAATGATGGGTGCTTCCTGAATGTATTGTCACATGACAACAAATGTGCACAATTCCATAGATAAGGTGGGTCAACTTACTCACTGGCTCATCGTACCCCACTCTCCCCTATTGGGTGCTGTCCGCTATCCACATTGTCCTGTGATCGGTCAGCTGCACAGAGCCTATTGCCTCTGCTACACAGAGCGGAGTGCTGTACTTAACTACTGTTACAGTTGTGTCTCTCCTCGCGTCTACTGGTTAAATTATCTAAAGGGAGACAAGTGTTTTTCTTCAAAAGCTGACACATGCTGTGTTTGTGTGCATCAATCACTGTCAGTTCATTTAAAAGATAAACAAAAGTAATGCAACAACCATTGTACCAACCATGTATTTTCACAGCACCTTCAGCAAAGCAAAGAGAACAATTATAATACAATTCCTCATACTGTAGCTTTGTTCTTTATGATTTGAACTGATTAGAGACCAAAAGCTCCTTACTTTAAAGAGCTGTGAATTTGTTCAGAGGGAACATTCTTTCACATTTGACACTAATGCCTCACACATTGATTTCACTCACAGACCCATATTTTTTATAACAAATGACTGACAAATCAATTCAAAGCCCTACTCGAAAGCTTGTGTGTTTTTCCTTCTGCAGATAATGGACTGCAAGGTGATGCTGGAAGAAGATTTATGGGATGATCTGTTGTTGGATGCAGCATTTTAACATGGAGGGCAGGCTGCCTGGACATACAGTGAAACTGGGTGGGTTTGCAGAAAAGAAAAGCAAACAACAGCAAAGGAAAATAGAAAAGTCTAAATATAATTGGAGGAGGGAGGCGGGGCGATGTTCCTGTGATAAGAGGAACTGGCTGTAAAGGCTTTATAATTCACCTGCTTGAGGGCAGATGAAGGTCTGGAGAAAGGGTTTAGAATGAAGAAAGCCAAAGAGACTGATGTTGGACAGTAGCTTCACAAAGAAGGAAACCGTGAGTGGAGAAAGTGCAATATGTTGGATGGGGAGTGTAATAGGAAGAAAATGAAACAGCAAAGGATCAGGATGTCACGGCTGAAAATAGAAATTAAACAACGTAGGCTGTCTATCAGCTATAGCTTCTTCCTTATACATAAAGTTGCCAGTGCTTGATCATTATTAGCAAAAGTACAATACAATACATACAAACAGTTTCAATAGTAATTGCTATCAGATTCTGATTCTTAGTGTATGGTTATATCAAATGCATTTGCATCCTTGGGAAAAGAGTGATGTTGGATGTTTGGTACTCTGAAGCAAATGAAAAGCCAAGCCCTCAGGCTTTTCCCATAAATAATTGTTGGTTTTAAACAGCTGTAAAGCCACTCTCTCCAGTGTAATTGTCAGGGCCGCCCCTCCCTACAGGCCGATCCCGCAGACTGCGTGGGGCCTCACCTTGCGGAGGGGGCCTCATCTGGCGGAGGGAGCCTCAAATGAGCCGCAAATGTGGCGCACCTATGCGCTTATGCGGAGCAATTAGTGTGGTTTCGCCGCTGCGAGGCTCCACTAGCAGCCCCCCCCCCCCCTGTCGACACTCGCGAAATAGAGGGCCTCATCATCTAACTTTGCGTGGGGCCTCAAGTTGGCGAGGGATGGCCCATGTAATTGTGCTCACCAAAATGAAAGTAACACGATTATTTAATACAGGCTATAATCCCTACAGACAGATTGACAATAGTCAAAACAGATCTCAGGCGAGTTAAGTGAGACAGAGACAGTCTCTGGAGCTGGTTGTCACTGTGGCCTTTAGGTTGGGTCTCTGGAAGGTTATTCTCACAAGACTGAGTATAACTGACATCTCTAAAGCACTGATGCTCGCATCGTGGAGAAAACATGCAGCTATTGTGATCATTACAACATAATCAATCCGGTGGTCCTGCAGATAATGAAGTCACCTCCACGGCTAGCAGCTTCAGTTGATTTCAATGGACACGCATGAACCACAGAAGCTCACTGACTAATGACCGCAGGCCTGGTGTGTCAGGGCGTTCAGAATTGGGCATCGCAGACACCATAGTTAGATTCCCCTTCCAACAGGACCATACACATACTGAAATCTCTCAAGTATTCCTTGTCATTTAACAGGTATCTGTGTTTTTAAAGCCAACTCAATTAGTTCAGGTAAAACGTTTACTAAGGATTTAGGTTTTCAGGACCTTTAAGGACGCCTATGCTTTTTCCTTATGACCGTCAATCAATCAAAGTGTATTCATATTGCCCAATATCACACATTTTACATTTGTCTCAGGGGGCTTTACAGTTTATTCAGAATAGGACTCCATCTGTCCTTGGACAAGAAAACCCCCCAAATAAATCCCATAGTTAAAGGTTAAAAAACTGAAGAAACTCCGGGGAGAGCAACAGAGGAGGATCCCTCTCCCCGGACGGACAGACATGCAATATATGTAGTTTGTAAATTAAAAATTAATTTTTTTATTTTTAACATACTGTAGATAGTCCAAATGTTAGAAAATATCATGTTTCTAAATATAAGAAGAAGATGCATTTGGATCAGAATTAGTCTTCCTTTATTTTTCCCACAGAGAGGACATTTACATTGTTACATCAAAAGTGAAGAAAGAGACAAAAATAAAGACTATTATATAAATGGCATGCACATAATATTAAAAAAAAACATTAAAAAGTTAACATCCTAATACATTTTTCCAATTGACATGTTATCAACAATCAGAGAAGTAGTAAGGTGAGCTTCAGGCAGGACCATGGCAACAGGCACAGCCACGACTCAGGATCCACGACTCAGGACCGCAGCAACAGGCACAGCCCTGACTCAGTATTCAGGCAAAGCCATCACCAAAACCTCACACCTTTTACCTTCTGACCATAGGAATTAGATAAATACTCCAGAAAACACAAAAGATCCAGGAATGCAAGGTACATATAACTCCCTCCCCACACAGCACAGTGATGTATTTTAGACCACTACGTGCGACATCAATCATACAAAGGGTGAAGGATTTACATTGCGCCCTAAGCTGTGGAGTGTTGATGTGAATTTAAAGCAATGTGAGTCAATGAGGCCATGCCGATGATCTCTGTCCTCCGGGGCTCAGCTTTGGCTCGCTTCAAGAGCTATCATGTTGTGCCCGATGAAGGGGAAGTAATGCCTTTACTTCCACTTCCTGTCCTGGCAGTGTCACGCAGCATTGTCTGTCTCCTCTTCCCAGTCCTGCAGCCTCCCCCTGTCCCCTGCTGGAGGGCGTTCAGGGGGGCTAAAAGCCTCTCCACATGAGGAGATAATACCCCCTCTAATTGGGAACGATCCCCCGTTCCCTCCCGCTCACTGTTCCTGGCGAGCTCCAGCAGATTATTATAGATGACAGATGCCGCCATTTTATGGGAGACGGCACGATTATCTTGTTGTGGCAGGCAGGACATGGAGAGGCGGTCTGAGTATGGTGTAAAAAAAACAAGAAAGGACAGGCCTGTGCCAACAATCACATAACTTTACAAATGCTTTACAAATTCATAGTGATAATGGCCTCGCTCACCATAACAACGCAGTAAAAGCCACTGATTTAAACACCAGGATGATATATAGACCCTCAAGTGGTCATTAGTGGATCCCAGCCTACGGGACAAATCATTTGACACTGAGAATAAAAGCTTTAATTCATTATCTGGCAAAGTGTTATAGGCATGTCTAAAACATTTCCCAAACAAATCTATAATTGTAGGATTTTGACTGACACATAGCAGTTTGAGAATGAGCAAATTGAGTCATATTACTGATGTTACTGTATTTAACAGGACCTAAATAATTTGACACAGAATTGCCCAGAAACTGCAAGGATTAACCACAGAATACACAGTTTATTACAACACGTAAGCAGGAATCAAAATAATTTCATGCATAGAGGTCACTACAGTGGACAGCTATTCAAAAGGTGTTTTCTTGTATATGCATTGTTTTTTTTTGCATAGTTGCACCTTCAGCCACTACATAGGACCCTATTGCATTATCCCATACACTGCCACTCAGTGCCAAGTCAGTGTAAGTGCATGATACATGTCTCTAAACCAAGATGGACGACAGAAAGCCACATGGACCAAGTCACACATCTATATATTTCCAATCCTTTTATGGAAAGCGTCCCCTGCAGGTATAGAAAATGTGGTGACATCAAGTAACAACTAAGGAATCATATAATTCATAAATTATCAAAGTATTGATTTGATGTTTTCAGGAAATCATGGTTAACCACCTGTCCACTACAGTGGACGTCATGCATCACTGGCTATATTTCAACTTCAATTCGTACTGGTACTGCTGCTGTTGTTCCCAGGGCCGTCCCTCCCTACAGGCAGATCATGCAGACTGTGTGGGGCCTCACCTTGCGGAGGGGGCCACACCTTGCGGAGGGGGGCCTCATCTGAGGCGCACCTATGCGCTTATGTGGCGCAATTAGGGTGGCGCTGCGAGGCTCCACTAGCACTCATCAAATAACTGTGCGTGGGGCCTCAAATTGGCCCCTGGCCCTGGTTATTCTTGAAAATACTTCATCTGCAATATCTTTTTGGGCCGTAAATCAATATACTTATGTTATTATAATGTAATTTTAAGTTTGCACATCTTTATTTATCATTTTTTCAAAATGTACATCTCTTCAGTTCAAACCCTGAACGCATAGTGTCCACCTGAGTGGACATGTAAAAATCTCTTTGAAAAAACTAGATAAAAAAAAAAAAAAGTTCAAATGTTGTTTTTCATGCCCCAAGAGCAATAATAACACTTGGTAAAAAAATCCTGACTGAGGCTTTCATAATTCATGCATGAAAGGGTTAACACTCAAATAAAACTGTCAGATTCACGATGGACAGTTTGAAAAAATATCTAAATAAAAAATCTCAGAACCAGAGACCTTACCGTGGTAGAGAGGTTTGTGTGCCCTGATGAACCTGGGGGCTGTGTTGTCTGGAACCTTGTGTTCCTGGTAGGGTCTCCCATGGCAAATTGGTCTCAGGCAAGGGGCCAGACTAAGATTGGTTCAAGAAGACCTCATGAAAGACAAAGAACTAAGAAGTGAGGATACCCGGCCCGGAGGAAGCCCGGGGTCCCCTTCTGGAGCCAGGCCCAGAAGGAGGACTCGTCGGCGAGCGTCTGGTGGCCGGGCTTGCCACGGAGCCCGGCCGGGCACAGCCCGAAAAGGCAACGTGGACAACACCTCCGCTTCTCCGTCCCGCGGGTCCACCACCTACGGGAAACAGCGATGGGGTCGGGTGCGCTGCCAGAAGGGTGGCAGTGAAAGCAGAGGGTCTCGACGGACCAGACCCGGGCGGCAGAAGCTGGCTTTGGGGACGTGGAACGTCACCTCTCTGGGGGGGAAGGAGCCGGAGCTTGTGCGGGAGGTGGAGCGGTACCAGTTGGATCTGGTTGGGCTCACCTCTACGCACAGCGTCGGCTCTGGAACCTTACTTCTGGATAGGGGTTGGACTCTATTCTTCTCCGGAGTTGCTCAAGGTGTGAGGCGCCGGGCGGGTGTGGGGATACTCACAAGTCCCCGGTTGGGTGCTTCTTTGTTAGAGTCTACCCCAGTGGACGAGAGGGTCGCCTCCCTACGCCTGCGGGTTATGGGGGGGAAAACTCTGACTGTTGTGTGTGCTTATGCACCAAACAACAGTTCAGAGTACACGGCCTTCTTGGAGACCCTGGAAAGAGTCCTGTATGGGGCTCCTGAAGGGGAATCTTTAATCTTGCTGGGAGATTTCAACGCACATGTGGGCAACGATGGAGACACTTGGAGGGGCGTGATTGGGAGGAACGGCCCCCCTGATCTGAACCGGAGTGGTGGTTTGTTACTGGACTTCTGTGCTAGTCATGGATTGGCCATAACA
This sequence comes from Gobionotothen gibberifrons, assembly GCA_943591055.1. Lineage (NCBI taxonomy): Eukaryota > Metazoa > Chordata > Actinopteri > Perciformes > Nototheniidae > Gobionotothen > Gobionotothen gibberifrons. The sequence goes on from CALSBZ010046613.1 coordinate 135,737, forward strand.
AACACCATGTTCGAACATAAGGATGCTCATAAGTGTACGTGGTACCAGAGCACCCTAGGCAGAAGGTCCATGATCGATTTCATTATCGTATCATCGGACCTGAGGCCGTATGTTTTGGACACTCGGGTAAAGAGAGGGGCGGAGTTGTCAACTGATCACCATCTGGTGGTGAGTTGGGTCGAGTGGCGGGGGAAGCCTCTGGATAGACCTGGTAAGCCCAAACGTGTAGTTCGGGTGAACTGGGAACGTCTGGAGGAGGCCCAAGTTCAGGAGGCCTTCAACTCACACCTCCGGCGGAGCTTTTCGGGCATTCCTGTGGAGGTTGGGGACATTGAACCAGAGTGGTCGGTGTTCAAAGCCTCTATTGCCGAAGCCGCGGCGGGGAGCTGTGGTCTCAAGGTCTTAGGTGCCTCAAGGGGCGGTAACCCTCCAACCTCCTGGTGGACACCGGTGGTCAGGGAAGCCGTTCGACTGAAGAAGGAGGCCTTCAGGGATTTGTTATCCCGGGGGACTCCCGAGGCAGTTGCAAGGTACCGACAGGCCCGAAGGGCAGCAGCCTCAGCCGTGGCCGAGGCAAAGCAGCGGGTGTGGGAGAAGTTCGGAGAAGACATGGAAAAGGACTTTCGGGCGGCACCAAAGTTGTTCTGGAAAACTGTCCGACACCTCAGGAGGGGGAAGCAGGGAACCATCCAAGCTGTGTACAGTAAGGATGGGACGTTGTTGACCTCAACTGATGGAGTGTTGGGCCGTTGGAAGGAACACTTTGAGGAACTCCTGAACCCGACAACTCCGCCCTCTATGTTAGAGGCAGAGCTGGAGTATGACGGGGGATCAACACCAATCTCCCGCGGGGAGGTCGCTGAGGTAGTCAAACAACTCCACAGTGGCAAAGCCCCGGGGGTGGATGAGATCCGCCCAGAAATGCTGAAGGGTTGAGGGACTGTCATGGTTGACACGTCTCATCAACGTTGCGTGGAAGTCGGAAACAGTACCGAAGGAGTGGCAGACCGGGGTGGTGGTTCCCCTTTTCAAAAAGGGGGATCAGAGGGTGTGTGCCAATTACAGAGGCATCACACTACTCAGCCTCCCCGGGAAAGTTTACTCTAAGGTACTCGACAGGAGGGTCAGGCCGATTGTCGAACCTCAGATTGAGGAGGAACAATGCGGATTCCGTCCTGGTCGTGGAACAACGGATCAGCTTTTTACTCTAGCAAGAATCCTGGAGGGGGCCTGGGAGTACGCTTATCCAGTCTACATGTGTTTTGTAGACTTGGAGAAGGCGTATGACCGGGTTCCCAGGGAGTTACTGTGGGAGGTGCTGCAGGAGTATGGGGTGAGGGGGTCTTTACTCAGGGCCATCCAATCTCTGTACTCCCAAAGCGAGAGCTGTGTCCGGATCCTCTGCAGTAAGTCGGACCTATTTCCGGTGAGGGTTGGCCTCCGCCAGGGCTGCGCTTTGTCACCAATCCTGTTTGTAATATACATGGATCGGATTTCGAGGCATAGTCGGGGGGGAGGGGGTCTGCAGTTCGGTGGACTAAGGATTGCACCACTGCTTTTTGCAGATGATGTAGTTCTGATGGCTTCATCGGTCTGCGACCTTCAGCACTCACTGGATCGGTTCGCAACCGAGTGTGAAGCGGCTGGGATGAGGATCAGCACCTCCAAATCTGAGGCCATGGTTCTCAGCAGGAAACCGATGGACTGTCCACTCCAAGTAGGGAATGAGTCCTTACCCCAAGTGAAGGAGTTCAAGTATCTCGGGGTCTTGTTCTCGAGTGGGGGAACAATGGAGCGTGAGATGGGCCGGAGAATCGGAGCAGCGGGAGCGGTACTGCAGTCGCTTTACCGCACCGTTGTGACGAAAAGAGAGCTGAGCCAGAAGGCAAAGCTCTCCGTCTACCGGGCCATTTTCGTTCCTACCCTCACCTATGGTCATGAAGGATGGGTCATGACTAGGGTTGGGTACCGAGAACCGGTTCCGGTTCGGAACCGGTTCCAACATTTCGATTCCAACGGCATCATTTAGAAATGTGAATTTCGGTTCCGCTTTTCAATGCCTGAGGAAATGTTTCTCGATGCTCTCCGTAGCCTACTGTATGACTGCGGCGGGGCGGGAAATGTAGCGTTGTACCTACACTTCCTACAGCGTAACCTGAGACCAGGGCGCCAGATCTGTGGAGGCGCTGTGCTGACAGCTATAAGAGGGGAACAAAATGTTTTTACCGTTGGTGCTCATCCTAATTTTCGGCCTTGATGTAACAACATTCATAATTAAGTAAATGTAACACCCTTTTCATCCCGGTTACACTTTTCATTTGCCCTGTACGATGGGCGCTGTAAGTGATGAAAATGGGGGATGTTGGCTTATCTGGCACCCGCAGCTCACAGCCAAAGTGCGAGTGAGCGTGTTGTTATTAGCATCTGGTGCTAGCTGCTATAACGGAAGAAGAATATGTTTCTACAATGATGTGGAGGGAGAGTCCTCTCCAGACAGACTAACTACAGCTCAGTGAGGTAAAGGACTCTTGAGTGTTTAGATAGTTCACTTTAGTCTAAGTTATCTCAGTGGGTCTCAAACGTTTTGATCACAATTTATGTAAACACATATTTCCAAGGCACTCATAATTATTGGGATAAAACAGGTTTGAAATCATTCCAATGTATACTAAACCAGACATATCGTTTTAAACTGGAGAGATAAAAAAATATGCATAACTAAAATAGTAAAATAAGATATGAATGAACAACAAAAATAAAATACGTTACATGTATTTGTTATTGGCTATGGTAGGTTATTGGTTATGTTCACATACTTATTTAATTATTAAAATGTAAACCGATCTTTTTCTTATGGGTGTTTAGAGTTGTACCCCCTAGATCTAGTATCTAGTAATTCTGCTTAAAGTGCACCAGATTGAAGCATTTTACTTTAAAATGTACAAACATTTCTTCCCGGTATGCCTGAGAGGCAGATATGCTTGTTTTTCTCAACAAGAACTGTTTTTAAATGGGGGGGGGGGTTTCCTTTAAAAGTTGGACTGTTGCACTGTTGTAGCTTCAGTGGTTCTCAGGTTACAGTTACATAGCAGTGAATATAAACAGACTGATTAATGTGAATATTACTGTAAACTAACCTGTGTAAAAGTTTCTCGAATAAATGTAATTTTTTTGGTGGAAGAAGCATGTATAATTTTTTGACCCTGCCCCTCAAAGAATCGGAATTGAGAACCGTTAAGAACCGGAATCGAAAAGTAGAATCGGAATCGGAATCGTGGAAATTCAAACGATACCCAACCCTAGTCATGACCGAACGAACGAGATCGCGGATACAAGCGGCCGAGATGGGTTTTCTCCGCAGGGTGGCTGGCGTCTCCCTTAGGGATAAGGTGAGAAGTTCAGTCATCCGAGAGGGACTCAGAGTTGAACCGCTCCTCCTTCGCGTCGAAAGGAGCCAGTTGAGGTGGTTCGGGCACCTAGTTAGGATGCCACCTGGGCGCCTCCCTAGGGAGGTGTTCCAGGCACGTCCAGCTGGGAAGAGACCAAGGGGTAGACCTAGGACCAGGTGGAGGGATTATATCTCTTCGCTGGCCTGGGAGCGCCTTGGGATCCCCCAGTCAGAGCTGGTTGATGTGGCCAGGGAAAGGAAAGTTTGGGGCTCTCTGCTGGAACTGCTACCTCCGCGACCCGACCACGGATAAGCGGGAGAAGATGGATGGATGGAGAACCAGAGATATTTTCTTCTTTTATTCCACATATTCCTCTTGTTCTTTGTCTAAACCTGGTCAGTAAATGATTCTCAAACCATAACTGAAAACATATATTTTATAACTCTAATTGCATTTTATTAAGTCATGAATGACTGAATGGTATATAAATATTGAAAGTTATAGAAATTAGTTGGACACAATGGCCAGAGTTGGGTTTCGGTTACGAGTCAAATCAGTAACGGCCCGTCCACACAGCGGCGTGCGTTGATGCTTGCCGGCGGGCGTGTCTGAAACTCGACCAACAACCAATCACATGAATCTCCTGCCCCTGACACACAAGCAGCGGTTTGATTGGCTAGAGCTTGTACTGGCATATGATTCGATTGGCTGACGCTTCTACCGAGGCGTCAAAAGTTGAACATTGCTCAACTTTTGCAGCGGGCCACGCCAGCAACGCTCCACGTCGCTTCCCACGATGCAGTTCGGCGAAAAGTGACGTCAACCCATTCAAAGTGAATGGTGAAGCGTCAATTTTTAGAGGCTAATAAACAGCCAGGGTGTGACTACACTCTGCAAAAACACGTCATCTGCTCTCATTATAAACTGTGTTCCTCTAATATACTCTATGATCCAATCCATCAGGGCTCACCACACACACACACACACACACACACACACACACACACACACACACA